>VXCM01005271.1:0-45341 GCA_014773175.1 Lucifuga dentata
GCTGTGGTGACCCCTGAAGGGAAAGCCGAAAGGAAAAGAAAGAAAGAAAGAAAGAAAGATATTAATCTCTAAATCCAACAAAATAATAACCTTATCTTATTATAAACATCTACTACTTGACGATATAATACTTTTTAAAGTACATTTATGCTAAACAACTAGTATGCTAAGTTTAAATTATTGTTGTGGTAATTTAATTAGCCAGCTAATTAAATTAGCTGGCTGCTAGCTAGCTGCTAGCTAGCTAGACAACGCCATAAAAGCTAGATAAAAAATATTGCTGTATTTGTATTGACCTCCTCCTTTCTCCTCTTCCTATTTTGAGCCCCAGAGGCCTTTTATCTTTTCATTATTCTCTCTCTCTCTTTTTAAGCTGCTGTTAGTCTGATAATGGTGCTGTATCTCAGGTTGGACTCGGCAGGGCACCTCTTCTCAGGATAATATGAGCTCCAAACTGTGTGTGTGTGTGTGAGAGAGACAGAGTGTTGCAGCATTGACTTAGTGAAATTAATGGATACCCCTTGTACCAACAGAGTAAGTGTAGGTGGTAGAGCCTAAAATAAATTAATTGGCAAAAAAAAAAAAAAAAAAAAAANCCCCACCTGGAGGGGCCCTAGGCAACTGCCTGGGTTGCCTATGCCAAAACACAGCCCTGGATACATCAAAAGTTTGGGCTGAGATGCAGTGATAGAATGTTAGCCTACAGCAAAGGATTAAAACAACAAGGTATCAAAAATCTTTAATTCCTGCTGCTACTCACGTTTTTAACAGTTGTCATCAAGGCAGAGATAAAGGTACTCCTAACCGCTGCACTTACTTTAGCAATCTGTACACAATTAATGCAACTGTCATGATGCTGATCAATGTAACCTTTGGCAAATGGGAGTTGGACCTTGGGCTGGTGGACCAAATGGACAATCTGGTCATGCAAATTATAATTTAAATTTATTTGTTGTTTTTGATTTTGATCGTGATTATGGTTTACTGTTTTTGTGTGTTTTATGTTCATCCTTCTGGCTTTTGCACCTATTGTCAAATTAATTTCCTTTTTGGATAGTAGTAAATTGAACCGACTGAACTAACAACAGGAAATGACATCATACAACCGTTAGATTAGCCAAGTGAAGAAGCGGTGAGTTTTTCCTTAATTTAGCACTGATAATTTATGTATTTTTCTTGCCTGATGGGGTCCGCTGGGCATAACATTCCACCCTGTCACGCCTAATGTATGTAAAAAAAACAAAAACAAAAACAAAACAAAACAAAACAAAAAAACGTGTTTTCTAAAATTTTAAGTGATAAATTAAGAAAAATCATGTAATGCAAAACTGAATAATCGAGAAACGTTCTTATTAGCATTAACAGCAGTAATGGCAACCATCTTGGGTTGAAATTTTTCACTGTCAGTTTAAAAAAGCCAAATAATAATAATAATAACCTTGGGGCTCTTTTCACGAAAGCGATTTGCGATCGTTTTGTACACGCCGATAGGAAAAAATGGAAGAATCACGTTTAACAAAAAAAAATATCGTTCGCAAATTCTGTCACAGGACTCTGCAAGCTAGGCAGCTTATTACTGCCACGATGACATTTTTTTTTTTTTGCTAAGTTTCTTGTTATAACGTGATATGGAATTATCTTGTTGTAACGTGATAATTCCGTATATGGACTTATCTCGTTATAAGGTGATATGGAATTATCTCATTAAAACGAGAAACGTTTCGTGTTATAACATGATACGCTGGGATCGTTCACACATTGTTAGGAGAAAAAGGTCAGAGCCAAAGAGAAGACCAGGCACTGGAAAATTTGATAACTCGTTTAAATGATTTGGTTGAGTTTTATTTCTTGCTGGGGGTGAGGCACTGAGAATTTACATTTTAATTTTTGAACTGCTCATATCCATCCATCCATCCATCCATTTTCTGTACCCGTTTGTCCTGTTGAGGGTCACGGGGGAGCTGGAGCCTATCCCAGCGGTCATAGGGCGAGAGGCGGGGTACACTCTGGACAGATCGTGAGTCTATCGCAGGGCTGACACATAGGGACAGACAAACTCATTCACACTCTCACTGCTCATAACCGATACCTGTATTTATACACTGACCTGTAGCAACCCGGATGCAGCTGCGCATGCGCGCATTTCTGAGACGACTGCCACATAAGGGACAGTCCGTGGATGAGAGAAAGCCTATGGATGAGAGATGTATGAAAACTCAAGTCAGGTCAACTGGATTCAAGTTTGTTTGTTTTTTTAATTCTGAAACGTTTCACCATTTATCCAAATGATGAATTTGGACTGACGAAGCCATTTGGATGAATGGTGAAACGTTTCAGAATTTAAAACAAAAAAAACTTGACCTGGCTGTTTTCAAACAACACATCTACCCCCTGGATGACTGAGAATCTTAATCAAAAAATGGATGAGAGAACTATTTAAAACATGATCAGCGAGTTAGAAACTTTCACCTATTTTTGACGGGGGATCATGGAGGAGAAGCGGGACTTTTGCTTCTGTAAAGGCAGCCTGTTGTCACACACAAACCTCTATTTGACATAAACACACGTCAGTCTGTCTGATATATAGGCTAGTCCTCCATTTCTGTTTACAGAGAGCATCGTCATATTGATGCTTACATCATCCGTATGCAGATAAAGCAGAACGTTACGTAGGAGTCGGAATGGAAAGGAAATTCAGATTTGTGTATTTACAAGCTGCATCATCTACATTGATTAAATCTGAATTAACCAACTCTTGAATCATGACGAATGTTCCCTCTCACAGCCCAGTGTTATAACGCAAAAGTTTCTCGTTTTAACGAGATAATTCCATTCATATCACGTTATAATGAGAGAATTCTGTATAACGTGAAAAGTTTCTCGTTATAACGACAGTTTCTCGTTAAAACATGAAATGTTTCTTGTTATAACGAGAAACTTTCACGTTATAACGAGACATTTGGCAAAATTTTTTTGTCATGGTGACAGTAATACGCTGCCGTAGCAAACTCACCCACTGGTCGCAAACTTACGTTCTCCATTTGAAATCATTAAACATTTTTTATTTTTTTGGAATAGTACAGCAGAAACTAAATTTCAGCAAATAGAATGCCATGGCTTCAATATTATTTATTGCATCATTAACATCAGTACTACACAATTCACAGAGGCTATTGTCCGGTAATTCCAATCGATCATGATCACCAAAGAGTTGTGCTTTATATGTACAAAATGTAATGCAGTTGGAAAAAAGTCAAAAATCTAAGTGTCTGGGGAAAATGGTCTTATCACTCAAACAGAGAAGGGGATAAGGTGGTTAGCATTCCTCGGTGCCTTTTTGTGCAGTATATTCAGTTATCAAACGTAGTTTGTCTTTTTTTCAGTTTCAAGTCTTTGCTTCTCACAAGCAATTATTTTCAATTTTCAATTGCCAGCGGTCTTTTTTCCAAAACATAGAGGGGCTTGTACATTAGAATATAGAGGCATCAGACGCGTTTAGGTTTTGTGAATGTCGCGCCGCAGAGTTGCTGCATCGCTGCACCATCATTACTTTTTCATCAACGAAGGAAGGAAGGAAGGAATAGTAATGAAGGAATAAGGAGAAATGAGCACAATGTTACCGACAGTTACTTTACTTTAAATGTCTACTCTAAACCACCTTGATATAAAATAAAGTATTACCTGTGTGCTTCTCAGAGCCAAGAGGGCTGGGCTTTCTGGGACTTGACTGGAGCGCTCACCTCACAATCCTCCAGATATGTTGTGTTCCAATCGTCACACCTTTTAATTCGTGACCATAATTGGTGGGTGTGTTGAGGATATTACCTCCAAGGCCAGCAATCATTACACCAAACTTTAAATTCCATATTTTAATTGTCGGGATTATCAGCCTCATTCGTTCTTTTATATTTATTTTTTTAATGTATCATGTTTTAGTCTTGGTTTTTAAGGCAGCTATCCCTTAAATTACCTAGGATTTATTTTGTTCCATCCCAAACAAATGGAAGCAGGGAGAGGGAAACAGTTGCCTTGTGACTGATTACCTGTCGCAGTCTTCCTGAACGCGATTTGTGATGTGCGTGTCTTCCTGCTATTGTGATTTTATTCGTGCAACGCCTCCAGGTGTGCGAGAGAAAATTATCCCATGTTGCAAATATCAGCTGACATGTCGCATATTTCGTGAAACGAGCCCTGAGTTTCAGGATTCAGTCCTGTGTTACAGTCTGCCTATTTTAATGGGTGTTTAAATTAAAATTCACTGATTATACTAATATCATACTGGTTCTGTTTCTCTTTCTTACCATCACCATCCTAAATTTGACAGACCACATTTAAGACGATGGAAAGACTGACTATAAACACAAGGAGAAGAGGACCGAGTCAAGGTAATCTTTTATTATAAGAGTTTAACCATGAAAGCCCTGGGTTCATATTGAGCTATTATTTATTAGAGAAGTTTTTTTTTTTTTNGTTTTTTTTTTTTAAACCATTGTCTCATAAATGTTACTTTTTTCCAGATGAGGACACCGGCCAATATGAGAATGCCACTGGAGGCAGAGGGAAAAGTCAAGGAGGTGCACAGGAAGACAGAAGAAGAATAGAGAACAGAGGAAAGAAACAAAGTAGTGGGAAAGGACAAGGTCAACCACAGGAGACAGATGTAGGAGAAGGTGTAGGGGTGCAAAGGAGACCCATACAAAGAGGAGAAAGAGGAGGGAAAGGAGCGAGGAGGGCAGAGGAAGAGAAATCTGTAGCTATAGGAGGAAATAGAGAGAAGAAGGGAGTGAGAAGTGCAAGGAGAGATGGAGCACAAAGAAGTGGAGATGGAATGGTTGAATGGAGAGGAGGGTATTATGATAGACATGGAGGCAGAAGGGACAAGGGAACAAAAGGTGCAGGTAAAGGACAAGAGAGGAATGGAGGGAGATTACTTTCTATGGGTAGAGGTGGACCACCACACGTTCGTAAACTGGGTTACAAAACATTAGAAGAGCTCTCTGAAAAAGACCCGTCCGAAGTGGCTATCACCCTCTCTTCTAACCCTGCCCTGCAAGCTGTTCTGGGTGAGACACACATGAGACAGGATCTAGTGGAGCTCATGTGTTTAGTAGTCAGTAAGGCCTTCAAATCACGGATCGACAGAGGAACCCTGCAGCACTTGGCTGGCATAGTAAAAGATTCAGCGTTCCTTCGCACTATTGTGCCTCATTATGTGGCAGACATGGCATCAGAGTTCAACCCTGTGCGCAGGAAACACTACCCACAACATCTGGGAAACATCCTCACTCTTGTGTCTGAGGTAAATGAATGAATGAATGAATGAATGAAAAATACACAGGGAACTCTGAATGAGCAGGTCCAAAGGAGTTGTCATTAAACAAAAGTCCTCAGCTGAAGAGTGGAGGCTTTTTAGCAAGTACCTGAACAAATGATGAATAGATGCTTGACATAACAGCTCTTTGAGTGCTACTTTGCAGTGAAATATGTCTATGATTGTAATAAATTAAAGCATTTTTCAAATGAATAAAAAAAGCTATATCTACAAAAAAAAAAAAAGGNAAAAAAAAAAAAAGTGTGAAAGGGACAAGTTGCTTCAACAAATCTTGTTTGCTTTTTTCTCAAATAAATATTCTTATTTTAGCTATTTTGTGCATTTCATTGTTAAATGATATAATATCATTAGTTGAGCTTTAGTGCAACTATTTGCATAAATGTTTTATCAGGTTCTCAGCATCTTCCCAGCCAGCTCAGTGCATGCAGTGAGCATGCTCTTGACCTTGCTCCAAGCGTCCATCAACAGTCTGAGGGCATCAGGAGTGGACATCCTGCCTCAGATGGAGGAGGAAATGGAAAATCTTAAGGGCCTGGTCAACCACCTCCAAGAAAGATCCAGAGAAGGGACCCTTTGCTCAGACAGGGACACCTATGCCCTCCTTGCCACTGGGGGTGACAACCCAGGTAAACACCATAGACACCATAACTCACAGACATTTTAAAAATCTACAAAATAAACCTGCAAATAGTGATCATACTGGTATTTAGATTTTTTTTTTGTTTTATTGCCACAAATAAAATTTTAGACATCTGAACAAAACTGAAATGCCTCCTGCTAGGTGGGGAACAACAGCAGGATTTCAGAACCATACCCATCTACCCAACACCTGAGGAGTTACATCAGGAAGAGAAGCCGTTTCTTCGACCCAACCTCACCTCTCGCTGTTACACAAACACCCACCTCTATCTTGACACACACTTCCGGCTGCTGAGAGAGGATTTTGTGCGGCCACTCCGTGAGGGGATCCAGCAATTGCTTTGGAGCCAAATGGAAATGGGAAGGAATGATAAAGCACTGAGGGCGAAGCGCTTTGATGATATCCACGTGTATTTTGACACAAAACTGGTAGAGATGAAGTGCGCATCAGCAGGCATAGCCTATATCGTCAAGTTTGACACTAAGCTTCTTAAGGTTAGTCTCTGGATGGTTTGAGGAAAGGAAGCTTCACACAATTTGATTTTATTATGACAATTGACTAATGAAGCATTTTCTGTGCTATTACTATGGTAATCAGCAATTTTTAAAAAATTGAATTACCAAGTGAGATTAAGTTTTTTTTGTTGTTGTTGTTTCTGATCAGCCCTTGACATCTTATTAGATACAGAGGTCTTTCACTGTTTGAATGAAAAACAAAAAATCTTCTTTACTACAGTTTGTGCGCTGGCAGAATTCAAAGAGGTTGCTGTATGGTTCCCTGGTTTGCCTGTCATATGATCACTTTGAGAGCTTCTTGTTTGCCACGGTGTCAGATCGGGACCCCAAAGATCTGCAGAAGGGCAAGATCCAACTCATCTTTACTGAGGAAAGCAGACGCAAGTTGGCCACAATTCAGGTGGGACAGTAATACTGTGTTAAACAACTGTTGAAATCATGGTTGGAGTTTAGCTATTCAGTCTATAAAATTGTCGGAGTAGGCCATCATTTAATATATTTCATTCTTACACATGCTTGCAGCATGACTGCTATACTAAAAAATGACTCAATCCCATAGACAGATCAGTCGTTTCTGATGGTGGAGACCAGTGCTTACTTTGAAGCCTATCGGTATGTTCTAGAGGGCCTACAGGAGCAGAAAGAAGATGAACTGCCTTTTCAGAGGTAAAAATGTGTGTTTGTGTCAGAGTTTAACATTTTCTAATTTTTCCAAGAGCCAATGTTATAGTCTTTATATAATCCCACAGCACTTCCACAGAGAGATATGTGCATTCTTTCAAAAGGCAATGGGGGCACAAATGCTGCAAAGTGACTTGAGCAATTATAGTAATTGCCACTAATTAATTCTATGACCTGTACTCCCAAGCTCCTCATATATGGATGAATTTCTGTTATTCCCCCGGCACCTCCAGTGCCCTTCCACAGTCACACTCCAAAGTAATCTACTGTATGCGACATTTTATTGTCAGTTTATCTCCTAGTCTATTCTCTTGTGATTTACTAAGTGAACCAAATGTTAAACCATGTGATGCTCTCCAATGTGGGAGTTACCAGGAAAATGGAGAACAAACTTATGATGTTTGACTAATTTAAAACTTTTTCTGACTGTGTTACCAATAGACTCAACATATTAATAAGAATCCATTTACTGATGAACCTCTACATTCTCATTTTACATGAGCACATAATCTGTCTGTGAAGGTTCATCTCAGTCATCCAGGTGGTAAGATGTCTAGAAGTTTCAAGTTGAGTCACTGGACTGGATAGATAGCTTGAAGGTGTTTCCCTTTTCATCTGAAAGGCTTCTTCAGTTCTGTGGTGGGAACAGGTAGCGGCATTTATTAGCCAAAGGCAGGCATGTCCATCAATGTGATGGCTCTGCCCACTGTGGGATTCAGATGTAGTTGAGTCCAGATACACTCTTGAATAACACTGAATTCCTTCCCTGACCTAGGCTGAAATTAAGTCAGACCTTTTCTGGCCTCGATGTTGGGGAAATGTTGTCGTTGTTGTGTTGTCATGCACTGGGATGCATTGTGTTAGAGCAACGTCAGTGCGTCGGCATTTCCCCAAAATCACAAAGATAGACACTATTTTAATCTTTACTTTTATCCCACATTAGGGCTAAGATTAAGGTTATTGAAAACCTAGGAACTACCAGCCCTACCTGAACTACCCTGGGTCTGGTGGTGTACTTCCATTCCACTGACTCAACTCCAGCCTTATAGACATGAGCACATGATGAATTTTAACAGATCTCATCCTATCCGTAACACCTCCAGGTACATAGTAGAGTGCAGCTCAGATGTGCAACCCCCAGTTTATCTGCGCAGAAACGATACTTATGATCTATCATCCATTGCTGACCATGGCTGTAAGGACAAGATCGTGCCCTTTCACAGCCTGCAGCCAGATGCCTGGCCTAGCATGGAGAAACTTGGGCTGGATGAGTCTCAGATGAGAGCCTTCCAGTTGGCTCTTACTAAGGAGCTGGCCATCATACAGGGGCCTCCTGGCACTGGTAAGCCCTTAAAAGTCAACAGCTAGATGGATTACTCAAATAATTTATGAATGAAAAGTGTGCAGTGTATTTAGAAAATGCCAAGAATCCAAGCAATTACAACTAAAACAAGACCAGGAAACTGTAACCTTTACTTGATATTTCCTTCATTTTAACAGGGAAAACCTATGTTGGCCTTAAGATTGCTCAGGCTCTGCTGAACAATCAGGATCTTTGGAGACCTAGGATTCGCACATCTCCCATGCTGGTAGTGTGTTACACTAACCATGCCCTGGATCAGTTTCTTGAAGGTAAATATTGGTGCCACAAACCCAAATCTGCTATTGGTATGGTTTGCCAAGTGATTTAAAGACATGGCCAGGTCTGTGGTCAACCGAAAGGTAGATCTAGTCCTGATACAAATAATTCTTAACAGGTATGTGTTTATTGTATGTCATGAAATGTTTTCTTATTGACCATGAATATTTCTGCAATCTCCTGTAATGACAAAAACTGCTGCTTTTTCTGCTTTTATGTGATAACGTCCACATTGTTTTCCTGTGCATTAAAGGTATCTGTAAATTCCTGAGAAGGGGCATAGTGAGAGTAGGAGGTCGGAGCAACAGTGAGGTGCTGAAGCAATTCAATCTAAGAGAGCTGTCACATCATGTCAAGCTGCCATCTAATCTGCACAGTGCAAACAGTGAGGTGAGTTTTTATAATGAACTGTTTGGTTTATATGAGACTGTTTATGCATGTTTCAGAAATAATGTGCTCATAACAATATACGATTATGTAAGCTTAAGTTCAGTGGTTTTTATATCAAGTAATTCATATTTTGGCATTGTCATCACACATTTGCATACTTTTTCACCTTTGCATCTAGCACTACAACTTGCAGTATATTGCACTTGTTCATGTGTGACTAATCCACCTGATCATTGTATTTATATGTATTTTCTCAAGATTCTCAAGCAGCTTCATGAGGTGCAGAAAGAATTCGAGAGCCACAGCATTAAGATGAGCATGCTTCTGAAAGGCATCCTGCATGAACATGTCTTAGAGGGGTTTATTTCTTACCAGCACTGGAACACTCTGTGCCAACGACGAGTGAGTCATGTGAAATAGAAAATAAACAAACATTTTGCAGAAACTCTACTAGAATTTGACTTGTGGATGTTCATAATGAGAAAAGCTATTCCATCAAAAAAAAAAAAAAANAAAAAAAAAAAAAAAGACAATGAATTTTAAAATAACTCCAAAACTTATTTTTTCAAACTTTGCTGTGAATTCAATGAAAGTTGTGCCTGAGACATATTTGAACCAGACAGATCAGAAGAAAATACAGACTCATGTGTTCTTATTTATGACATGTTTTATAGATGCAGGATGGTTTTGTAACCTATGGCGAGAAGAAGCCCAGTTTGATGATGGAGTGGTTGGTTTGGGGTTGCTCTGTTGTCCAGCAGGGGGCGACAGATAATGCAAATGGAAATGAAGGTAAGGCTTTTACTGTAAGTGCTGGTATTCTCATAATAATTACATAGTCATAATTACATTGTAATATGCCCCAAGTAAAGTGGAGATTCTTTATTCAGATATTACTGAAGTAAAAAAAAAAAAAAGCATGCAGCAAAATGTTTGAAATGCATATCAAATATTAAAATACTTAAAGTGTTGTTATGTGTCCACACGTAACAGCATTTTAATGCTTCAGTTCATTGCAGTGCAAAAGTCAAACTATTTTAAATCTTGTTGGTTTAGTTTAATATATAGACATGTGTCATTTCATGATCTGATCATATGTAAAATCTCAACATGCAAGGTAACACGAACTATGACTTCCAGAGAAATTAGATGTCCAGACATAATCTCAGTTATAAGAATCTATACGATACAACATCATAACCTAATCAAGCCAGAGTTTTAAGGTGGCGGTGTTATGAGGAATAGATGACTAACTGGGTGTTATTCTACAATAAATGTAGAATATTGATCGACAATATACAGTTGCTGTGAGATGTGCAAGGCTTTGATAGTGGAATATGTTTTTGAATATTATGATTATTGGGGAAGCAGCTCCGGCTGTACTTTTAGAATGCAGGAGTATACTAAAATGAAGGCAGGATACCATTCCTGTGCAGTGAACATATTCTAGCAGGTGGAGAAAATGACAGAAACACAGTGCAGTTGTCAATCCCCTTGTCATGTACATGATGACAAGAGGATAAGGAGAAAGGACAAGGAGAAACATTTATTTTCTCTTAGTTTGCCATGTATGTTACTATGCACCATGCAACTTCAAATTGTGTGCCCTGGTGTCAATAAGAGAAAAAAAAAATCATTTGCTGTTGTTGTACTGGGTGAAAGAAGAGAATCTGATGCTGATTCTCACTGGAATGTTGCAGATTTTGAAATAGGAGAATCTATGGAGGTGGAGGAACAGGACCTCATTGAAATTGCAGAGGAGGCAGATCTGATCCAGGCTGAACGGTTTATTGAAGACAACACTGATCACAGAGACATTCAAAAAGAGAGAAACAAGAAAGCCATGGAGGATGCCGTCAGAGAAGTGGAAGAAATGATGCTGGCTGTGAAATTAGAAAATGCTGAAATACAGCCTGGCCAGAGTGATGAAGGATGGGAGGTAAAATAAAATTCTAGAGATTTTGCTTGAGTTAAAGCAACAGTCACATTAACATACATTGTTAGATAACACTTACAGTACACATTTATCTAAGAGATACCAATAGAATCACATTTTTACGCTGATTTCCAATTAAAGATTAGAACACATACCTCCACCAAGGCCAAACGAGCCTCGACAAAATGTGTCTTGTATAATATATTTGCCAAAGAAAAGACATGGCTATAAAATCATAATATTTTTCAGGATCTGTGTAACAAATAACAAAAAATACATGCTACTGAATCAGCATAATTGTTTTAATTGAAGCTGATTTTTGAAGAAATTGACAAATTAATATGATGACCTATCTCACAATGTTAATAAAAAAAAATCACTCACACACACCAACAGATGGGTGAAAATATGCCCNACCCCATCCCCCCGGTGGAGGTAATAAATCAAAAACAGTATTTCTAGATTATTATAGAATTTAATACATATTAAACAGTTAATGAACTGAGGGTCTGAAAATCTGCTGCTCTGGTGTGTACAGATCCCACGGGAACACAAGAAAAAGATAAAGAGCAGAATCAAAGCAGAGCTTGAGAATAGCTCAGCTATGACGGAAGAAGAGGAGGATGCCATCTTTGATGTCTGGAGCCTTAGTCTAGCAGACAGATGGAGACTGTATCGGTAGGGCTGCATACCTGTTTCACTTGTTTTTTTTCCCCTTCATTATATATGTGGCAGGTTTTATTCTATTACTATCTATCACCTCTGCTAGTATCTTACTTGACATTTCTCCCCTTCTTTCCCTCACTCTTAATTATTTTTCCTTAGTCCCTCCTGTTCTCTACCTCAGTCTCACTTATCCCTGAAGCAAACTCAGTCTGGTAGAACTAGTCTATTCCCAGTGTGTATAATTAAGTCAACTAATCACCAGGAAAATGTCTCCCGGAGGATCTTCTCACCTCAGAGAGCTAACTCAGAGATATAACTCCAAACTCCTATCACTGTGGCAACAGGACTGCAAAGATTAATTTTTACAGTATTTTAATTATCACTTAAACTCACAAATGGTGATATCCTTCCACAAGAGATTCAATGTGTCTTTGCTGTAATTGTTTAAGTAGACAACGCTATTAAGAAACTATCGCACCATAGTTTTGACCGAGGCTCTGAGTCCAGTTCCAGATGCTGAGTAAATACATAAGCTTTTATGTAAGTGAGTTGATTATCACACTGGTTTACTAGTAGTAATGTGCTTTGTTTCTGTAGGTTGTGGGTGACTCGTTACAGGGCAGAGCTCCGTGTCAAAAGCATGGAGTTGGAACAGGCCTATCAGAATGCAGCAGACAGATTAGCTGATGTACGACGTCATGAAAGCCTCAGTGTCCTCAAGAATGCTAAGGTCAGTTGCACATTCAGTAGCAATGTTGTTAGTACAGTAATAAATATTAGGAAAAGTGGTTCTTAAAGCACTACACTGGCGGTTTTACATGTTTAAGCCAATTATTACTCACATATACGTTACTGACAACTATTTTCTGAAACATAAAACAACATGTTAGTTTTCCTGTTATTTTGCCAAATCTCCTGATCTTTCAAACTCATGTTCAGTGATACACCCACCTTAAAATTCAATGTTTTGCCTGCTAACACAAATGTAGAAGGGACAATCATTTTTAAAAACAGTCTTCTCCTGGGACTATATTCCATGGCAGATACATACATTTTCTTTAATGCAGCTCCATGTTGGACCAGTTAAAGTTACTTTGACCAAAAATATATAATAGACATCATCTTCGCTGTGATGAATTACCTACCTCAAACACGTTTCAAATCTCTACAAGTTGATTTTATTAGAATACTGGAATAAACTAAAACCAATGGCAGTCTGGAAGGTAGGAAAACACAATGCTGATTTTTTTACACTCCAGTAGTATATTTTGGGAAATGGGTATCAGTAATGTAATGTGTACGCAGGTTGTATATATTGGGCTCAAATACACAAAATCCACTGGTAAGGTCCTTTAAGCTGCTATTACCAAAAATCTCTAAAACAACACTTCTTGCAGATATTTCACAATAAATGCTATCCAGAAATGGGAGGTGATTATGCTCTGAACCTCTGGAAGCATTTTAATGTGAAACAGATGGAGGATGTGCTGCGTTTGCATGAACAGCAAACAACAGCAGCAGCAAATTAAAACAGCAGAAAGGAGCAGATCAGAAAACAGGGCAACTTCAGACTAAAACACAACAAAAGGTTTTTATGAAACAATAGAAATTGTAGAGTTGATATGAAAGTACTGTGTGTAAATAAACTAATAACAGTCAGTCTGCCCTTTAGGTAATTGGTATGACAACAACAGGGGCAGCCAAGTTTCGAAAGGTTCTGCAAGAAGTGTGCCCATGTGTGGTGATTGTCGAAGAGGCTGCAGAGGTGCTCGAGGCCCACATCATCACCACACTGAGCCAAGCATGCGAACACCTCATCCTCATAGGAGACCACCAGCAGGTAAGAGCCCAGAGAGGACAAAAAAATATATAACAAGGCCTGCATTTCACAAACTTCTGTGTGACTACTTGTGCACTGGTCTATTTTAATTAGTCATTGTCCTCTGACTGAAGTTACTCCATTTAAGGAATTTTGTGTCTGTGAATGTGCGTACGTTTGCGTATGTTTATGTGCGTATGTTTGTATACTGCTCAAATGTTTGTATGTACATTTGCCTTGAGGAATATGGAAGCTGGTCAAAAATGCATGCCATCCATTCGAAAATCACAGGGTGGAAAAAAGCAATAAGCTATCTGCCGGACATCAGTCGACTAATACAACTTGTCAGCGTCTGCCAGAGACATATGGCAAAGCAGCCTGTTGAGCAATTTGCAGAATGGGATCACAACTATACACAGTTCTATAATGTCTCAATATTCTGTCCTAGTATCTCATTGCCTTGTGATGTCTGTCTGCTTCTTATCCCCAGTTTATTCATTAATTTATACATTCATATCTGAACTAAACTGACAAATCTGACTACCTTGCAGTTGTACTGAAAGTCTACCCAGTATAAAAACCTTCATTAAGAATAGGATTTGACTTGAAAAATGCTTTTAACACAATTTGGGCATTTATAAATTGGAACTCAATGTCCATTTTTATACATCAGTTCCATTAGAATAATATAAATCCCAATTACCAATGTGTCTGGGGCTCACTTCTGTTTGATAAAAGTGAGACGAACTAACTAAATCTAATTGACACCGCATGACTTTAAGTGTAGAAAACAATACAGTTATGCATTCAGTAAGTAAGTAGATAATAAATAAATAAAACTGAATCTCTTTACTTACTTCCTGTTAGTGATCCTTTATGTCTGACCCTTTAAGTGTTGATTTATAAACTACCCAGAATTAAATTAGTAGAGGTGTAGTTAAAAATTATCTAAGAAATATATATATATATAAAAAGGCATTCTGATGGTATAAGTATACGATAAGTTTGTTTGTTTCATCATTAAATCCATTTGAGTGTTTACTTTGAACTGATTGTCCCTGATTTTATGAACAAGGCTTCAGTGCTTTGTTGTTGTGAAACACAAACTAGAATCTGTGCATGTAATGGAGGTGGATGGATCACACTTTCAGAGTAAAATAAGCTTTGGCATTGTTGTGCTGTTCATTAATCTCAGGTTTGGTGTTGAATCAAGCAGAACACAATGCTTCACATTTATACTAGAATTTGTCAAAACTCTCCCACACCCCTCCCACATACACGGTGCATGATCACACTCTGTCCTCTAGCTAAATTAGGCACACACACACACACCTATATATATTTAAAGAATATATATTTACTCACACACACACAAACATACACACAGGCAAAGCATTGAAAAACTAAACAGGGCAGCAGAAGAAAGTTAGAGCACATTTGCATTTATTCTATATTCCCATCCAGACACGGTAAAACACAAAATCAGAGCAGAGCATTGTTTATCCATCCTAGCCTTTCTAGAGATGATTCTTTTTTTGTGTCTAAGCACTGTCAACAGTGATCATTAGGCCTTTTGTAAGCAGATTGTCTGACCATGAAAGTTAAATTCCATTTTTCATTTGAATTTTTTACTTGAATAGAACCTTCAGCACATCATCCATTTGAGTGGAGGTGGAAAGCTACAAATGTTTCATCCCTCTATTCTCCACACTGACATGATTTTGATCTGCAGCACACAAAAATATGTTTACCTAATAAAATTGTCAAGTTAACTTAATTGAATGAACTCAGTGGAAGAGGCCATCAACTGAAAATAAACAAGCTTCAGGTACATATGAAGATCATGTTTTCTAGGTGCCGAGGTTAAAAAAAAAAAAAAAANTAAAAAAAAAAAAAAAAGGAGAGAATAAAACATCCATATAAACTCTGTATTAATCAGTAAAGCATATTTCTAACCCTGACAGGCTTCCAATCATGTCACAAATTCTATATTAAGTTACAAAAACTAAAACATGTTCGTTATTACTGTAATTAGTTGTAAGATGTAGTCATTGGTATCATTTCTTTCTGTAGCTGCGTCCCAGTACTACAGTATATGAACTAGCAAAGAACTTCAGCCTGGAGGTGTCGATGTTTGAGAGACTGGTGAAGATAGAAATTCCCTTTGTCAGACTCAGCTACCAGGTTAGTGTTAATGCATGTAAAATTGTGTTGAACTTATGGTAAAAAAAAAAAACATCTATCTATAAAACAGAAATTCTTTAACAGACAGGTTTAATTATTTACATTTAAGAGCTTCTTTGCATGTGTGTTGTGTGCATGTGTGTGTTTTTTCTACTTTTTAAAATCTTTTTTACATTGCTGTTTGTTCTTACAGCACCGTATGAGGCCAGATATTGCCCGTCTTTTGACCCCACACATCTACTCTGACCTACAAAACCATCCGTCTGTCATGGATTACGAAGACATCAAGGTGTGCTTTGTATTTATACTTTCCTGTTCTTCCTCAGTTCTGCTTGTTTTTCATAGCAATCCATATTTCTTGATATCCCTGAATGGATATAAAAGTAGCTTGTCTCTGTGAACTGTATTTTCCAGTCCAGGCAAAATAATGTTTTTTCCAGTTTGTTGATGTGTTAGATAGAATAGGATTCATCAGTATGTAGAAAATGAGTATTTAATTCAGAGATTGCAATGAAATTTAAAGAATATCATAAATGATCAAATTTTTATTGGTTCCCACCTTACAGGGCCTCAACACCAATTTATTCTTTGTGGAGCACAACCACCTGGAAGAAGAGATCAAGGATGGGAGGAGCCGTAAGAACCAACATGAGGCCATGTTTGTTGTTCGTCTTTGCCGCTACCTCCTTTTGCAGGAATACAAACCAGAGCAAATTACCATCCTCACAACATATACCGGCCAGCTCTACTGTCTGCGTGAACTTATGCCTGCTAGCCAGTTTTCAGGTGTCAAAGTGCATGTAGTGGACAAATACCAAGGTGAAGAGAATGACATTGTCCTGTTGTCTCTGGTTCGTAGTAACAAAGAGGGCAAAGTTGGTTTCTTGAACAGTTCAAATCGTGTCTGTGTAGCCTTGTCGCGTGCCAGGAAAGGTTTTTTCTGCATAGGCAACAGTGTTATGCTGAGCCAAGTTGAACTGTGGAGCAACATCTTCCACACCTTGAGGGAGAAGGGCCAGATTGGAGCTGCACTGACCCTGTGTTGTCAGAACCATCCAGATCGACAAATAAAAGCTGCTTGTGATGATGATTTCAAACAAGCCCCCGAGGGAGGCTGCAATCTACCTTGTGAGTTTCGTCTGGATTGTGGCCATGTTTGCACAAGAGCCTGCCACCCCTATGACGCTGAGCACAAGAAGTACAAGTGTGGCAAACAGTGCACAAAGATATTGTGTGATCTGGGACACAGGTGCCCATTAGTGTGCCATAAACCATGCCCAAAGTGTCCAGTGAAGGTTGAGAAGATCATACCCAAATGCCAACACAAACAGATGGTTCCTTGCCACCAGGATCCAGAAACGTTTGTATGCCAGGAGCCTTGCCAGAAGATGCTTCAGTGTGGACATCCATGTGATTCAGTCTGTGGGAAACCATGCACGAAACAATGCCTGGCTAAGATCACCTTCAAGCTAAGGTGTGGACACAGCCAGCAAGGTCCTTGCTTCTACAAAATACTTGGAAAGGAGCCTAACTGTTGGACCCCATGTAAGCAGCAGCTAAAATGTGGCCATGACTGCAAAGGTAACTGTCATGGGTGTTTTCAGGGACGCTACCATTTTTCTTGTTTTCACCAGTGTGAACGTCTGCTAGTTTGCTCTCATAAGTGCAGAGAGCCTTGCACTCATGATTGTCCACCCTGTAAGAGGCCATGTGAGAATTGCTGCATCCACAGCAAGTGTAAGAAGCCATGTGGCCAGCCCTGTGTTCCTTGTGCTGAGCCCTGCGCTTGGAAGTGCCCTCACCTAAGCTGTAGTAAGCTTTGCCATGAGCCATGTGATCGTCCACCATGCACCCAACCTTGTGACAAGACCCTGAAATGTGGCCACCCCTGCATTGGATTGTGTGGTGACAAATGTCCAACTAAATGTCGCATCTGCAATCAGGATGAGGTCAGAGAGATTTTCTTTGGCACCGAGGATGACCCTGAGGCTTGCTTCATTCAGCTAGAGGACTGTGGACACATCTTTGAATCCACCGGCATGGACAGATGGATGGGTGAGAACCAGCAGACAAATGATGAAGAGCAGGTGGCCATAAAACTAAAAGAATGTCCAAAGTGTCGAACTCCAGTCCGCAAGAACCTACGCTATGGATCTCACATCAACCGTAGTCTGGCTGAGATAGAGGCGGTAAAGAAGAAGATAAATGGACATCAGGCAGATATCAAAGAGTACAAGAAAGCCCTTAAAAAATGGTGGGAGGAAAACCTGGGCTTTCAAATGCAAGAGGAATACATGCAAGAGGAATACATCATAGACAGACTGAAAGATCCCAATCTCACTGCAAATGACCTGTGGATCCTGGAAAACAAACTGGATTTTGAAATCAGAGTTAAAAAGCTACAGAAGATTGAAAGAGAAAATATGTCTGAAATGCATGCATTCACCTTTAGCAAGCATGTTGAAGAGTTCATGCAATGGCTCAATAATGCCCATCAAAAATTCACCGACCAACAGGTCTCTGATTTGCAGAGAGAGCTAATGAGACTCACTCTCTTGGCTGAACTCAATGCTTGTTGCCACATGGCAGACAAAAGAGGAGGAACTGACAAAGCTCAGTCCGAGATACAAACAACAAGAAATGTTTTGGAAAAGCCAGGACAATTCACTGACCAAGATGAACACCAGGTGAGAGAGGCCTTGAAGGATCTGGACGACAAGCTTCCACGCACAGGCCTCGGGATCAGTGAAGAGGAGAGAAAGATGATTGTCTCAGCAGTGAAACTTCCACCTGGGCACTGGTACAAATGTCCAAATGGCCACGTCTACCTGATAACCGAGTGTGGAGGGGCTATGGAGAGTCGGCGCTGCCCTGACTGTAATGCCACTATTGGTGGGAGCAATCACGCCCTGGTTAGTGACAACCAAGTCGCCTCAGAGATGGATGGGGCACAGCATGCTGCTTGGTCTGAAGCCAACAACCTTCTAAACTTTGATCCACTTGACTTTTGAAACCTTTTCCTTTCAGCCGTTTCAGTCTTAACTAATGGCCACAGATCATATTAACTTCAACTTGGTATAATTAATTCTTCAGTAGAAGGGATCTCCATTAAATCAGAGGGTAGCATTGTTTTCAAATTATATTCAATCTGTTTTGCTACAAATAGCTTCAGAGATAGCTACTGGAGAACACTCTCTTTTCTCTATGGACAACGCATTTGTAAAGTGATTTTTGAAACCAATAATATAACCAATTATAACCTTAGTATCAGCAGTAGGAATCTCTTATGCTTTCAGTTCAATCAATATGTACTTCGCTGCTTTTATATTTCAAAGTAATGACATAGATGAGGGACTAACAATCCATGGCATCTTTTACATTTACTGTTCCAAACACCTAGGTGTGGGTAGCAATTTACAGGGAATAATCCTTTGCAGAAATTATATACCACTGATCTGTATCTTGATCTATTATATTGTAATGGTTTGTTAAGTGTAGACTATAAGATCTGATATGACTTAATATTCAAGACTTCTGTGTGGCATTCTATCAGCACCTTAACAATAGATGGCAGTAAAACACTGTAAAAGAAAAAGTCATTCTTGTAACTTGCTCAAATTCAATAAAAAGTATCTGAACTTATAATCATATTCGCTTCTCTCTCTCTTTCTCACTCTCTCACATGCACACAAAGTATGCACACACACACACAAAAGAATGTCAGAGTTTTATAAATATAGTCAGGCTGATCAGTCCATACAGATAGCAGGAGGACAGGCATAATGCAATTAAATTGTGTATTTTAATTTTAGGTGGAATGAGTCAGAACGGCCAGTATTTTTATTCTATTAGCAGCTGGTTGTTATGGGTCTGGATGAGGACATTTAGCATATAATTATGCATATGATTATTGAGGAGCCTTGCAAGACTATAAGATGTGTATATGTAGAAAAAAACATTGACACACACCCACATTTATATAAAAACACTATACATGAGAACAATCTGTATTTATGCTCCATTTTGAGAGCTGTTGTACCCCTTCCCCTCACACACACACACACACACACACACAGATACCAGCAAGAGTTAATCATTAGTCTAACAGAATATCACTGCCAGTCAAACCAAAGAAAATCTGCAGCAAATCCTCTTCACTGCTGTACATGCAAGACTCGTAGTCGCTGACTTTCATTTTAGCATTTTGCAACAGCTTGCATCACTTTATTACATGATGAATGTGTCCCTGTCACCAACCTAGCTCCAATGCAAACTGTGCTGCTTGCAGAAAAAAGAACAACAAAATGCGCTGTCAAGACAAGCGGTAAAATTGAACAAACTTTAAAAGGGTGCCACTCAGTATTTATAGGATTTCAGAATGAGCCTGAGATAGCTGGACTAAAGGAGGCACTGCGGGAAAAACGGTAATATCCTGCAGGGTGGACTGTCATCTATCATGTCAGGTAGCCTTAAAATACTGTATGTTACTGTCAGAGTTTCAGTGAGTTTGGCAAGTCTGCAATGAAAACATTTTTTTTTCTCCCACAGTACAATATGTGGTTTGATTACTGTCTCTAGCAGAATTGATAAGACTGCGTCTGATGGGTGGACACAGCAATGTCAAAACAAGGTGACACATCAACTGCTGGGACGTTAAAAGGTCAAATCTTTAACATGCAAACTATAACTCTTAGCATTTTTTAACAACAGCAAAGATGACAGAGCAACTATCATGTTTTTGAAGTTGTTGAATTTACTCTTGCACAAAAGAAGCACAAGATGTAAAAATGTTTACTGTGATTTGTTAATCATGAAAAAGAGTGACGTGATTTGTGTTCATATTTAATCTGGTGTATATCAGAAACACAATGAGCATTTAAAAGGCAATTAAAAGCTTATTTAGGGTAAAATTGTTTTCTTTTCCACTGTCCAGTGTGTGGTCCTGTGCTCGCCTAGTTGTCTGTTCTTGGTTAGCAGAGGGTGGATCACTGGGGTCGGAGGTCAGATGTGGCTGTTGGCATTGTTTATATTGTTTGTGATATGTTTGAATGTTTTATCATGTAGTTTTGGGTAATGTGATTAGTGCTGAAATTGGAGTCTTTGTCATTTTTACTTAATTTTAATTTTCTTTTCAACAAAAATGTGTGATTTTGTGCTTGATGGAATGGACCCCAGGAAGAATAATTGTTGCTGAGCCATCAGCTAATGGGGATCCAATTAAATAAACAATAAACAATTTAAATATTCAGATTTTTCACACGTGTGTATGCACCATGGTAAAATGTCGCAGACACTCAAAAAGGCAGTTCAATATCTAGTGTGACCTCCACTGGTACTGATGCACCTCTGTAATGAGGACACATAGACGGAAGGAATGTTTGTAAGCAATGCTGAGGAATGTTTTGCCATTCTTCCTTCCATGCAGTGGTCAGCTGTTGGAGAGTGTGTTGAGTGTGTTGGGGGTGTTTTGATGTAACCACTTTGACCAACTGATCCTACAGATACTCAATGGGTGGGAGGTCGGGAGAGCATGCAGGGCAAGGCAGTACGTTGACATTCTGCTCTCTCGTGGCCATGGGTAACACGTGCTGCATGAGGATGAGTGTTGTCTTGCTGTTCTTCATGGTTCAGCAGAAAAGGTATGGCAACATCTGTCAGCACCTCATCAATGTAGCGCCCTGCCTTCAGGTTACCAGCGATGACCACCAGATCTGTTCTGTATGATTAGAGATGCCTCTACAGGTCATGATGCTTCCACCACCCCAGTGGGTCAACAGGCATACAAAGCAGGCAACATAGCATCCACCACATTGTTGTCATCACACGTGTTGTTTGTCATTTGTTGTGTCCAAAGTAACTCCCCCCGTGCTCAAAACATTTATACAAAGTAGATCTGACATGGAATTAATAATAAGCATCACTTAACCCACGATAAACCATTATGTCCACAGTGTTGCATTTTTTTTCTTTTGTTTTTTTTTTTATGGATGTGTATATATTATTTTATTGAAGTGATATGNTTGCATTTTTTTTCTTTTGTTTTTTTTTTTATGGATGTGTATATATTATTTTATTGAAGTGATATGTTAGATTGTCAGCAGGTACAAATCTGATAAATATTTCTCAAAAGCAGAAGCTGGTGAGGATCTCCACCACAACAAATCTTTTTTAGCTAGGCATATTCTGTCATCTTCAGTCCTTAAGACCTTGAAAATCTCCAAAATGTAGAAACACGAAAGAGACAAACCCCTTTTTGTCAAATAATCCTGCTATTGGCTGTGAGGACCTAAAAACAAACTCACTACTTTCTTGCCTTGTGTAGAATGTAAGTCCAGTATACACGATATTTAATGTCTGTTTTGATCTCTCAACTCCTGAGACACAAAAGCGACTTCTTTCCTTTGGTTCTGAAGTATTAGGTTATTTTGGTGGGTAGCAGCATAGAACTGCAGTTGATTTTCAGTGGGATTGGCAGCACTAGAAAATCTTAATGAAAGCTTTGAATTTCAGTGTGATGAGTCACATTGCCCTTTGCTTTAATTAGGAATGGGTAGAGTATTGAGACACTTCATATTAAAAAATTTTAATCTTATTAATTTGCATTAATTCACAATAAAACTATAATGAATTGCATAATTGCAAAATATAAGACTATAAACACAATTTTTAATGGTGATTAAAGAGAGATTGAGTAACATGGCAGCCTTTTTTAAATGAGTCACCTCTAGCCAACAAAAGCAATTAATCTACGAAAATCATGAGCATTTGGATTAAGGGACATTCATATTATACATTCATATTGTTGCCATGATTTAATAAAATGTTGCTTTGATTTAATTAAACAATGCAAAAAGCAAGTGACCAGTGCTGTGGTAAGTAGTGTGAATTAACTTTAAAATATTAGATAATAGAACAATTCTGTAAAATTTGGATTGACAAATTGATGATGTGTTTGACAGTAAGCAATTAGTATTTCAGTTTCAACTAAAAATAAAATGAATTCTACAAAGAGAATAAGGAGAGTGAGCATATCTTTATGTTTAATTAATTTTTACTTTTTAGGACTGTACTGTTGTCACCTCACCCAGTTAACTTGTAGCTAGACAAAAAAAAGCTCATTATTAATATCCATTAGAGACAATGCAAAAAAGTCTATGTTGGGGGAAATCTGAACAAAAATATGAACAGAAAAAAACTGTCGCTATACAAATGTGGTTTGTATTATCAGAATATTGCTTATTAATATGGCCTTAAAGGGATTTCATCATTAAAACAACTTGAGCTCCAGTTTTGCATTCTGCGTTATGCGCTGTGACACAGCATAGTGTAACAGTTGTGTTTAAGGCACCACCTTGCCCTTTCAGAAAACTTAAAGTTTAACTTAAAAATAAACATTAAGTTTCAATATCATATGTTCCCTTCAAAAATCTTGGTGCTTTGCTATGAACCATGTCTCTAGGTTAAATAATAAATGAGTGGTTGTTTACATAGTTGTACTCAAGAGAAGCTGTTTTTCTCTTTTTCACTGCATAGGTAATTGCAGCTTATTTCTGCATGATATAAGCACATATCTGCTGAAATTTGCAGAGATGAATAAATCCCAGAGAAAAATAAAAAAAAAAATAATACATGCAGTATATTAAATAAAATATATATTTCCAGTTTGATTATTGTTGCATTTATTTATTTAAGAAAGATTAAGAAAAATGTGCACTGCCCAGTGCCAACAAACAAACATTATGCATATCCATGTATTTCTTTCAACAATCTCAGAGAAAGTATTTTAGTGAGTTCATACTGTGTTAAGGCAATTTATGAATTGAGTCAAATTCCTTTTTGTTTTCCCAGTGTGTTTTTGCTTTGATGACAGCCACAGATTTAAACTTAAGGGGAAGGTCAGTCAAAGGCCTGAGTCCTCCTGGCACTATTTCTAGGCTGCCACCACTCTTGGCAGCAAAAGACGTCAGAGCAAATGGAGCGTAGGTTTTGTAAAATACAATTTAATTTGAAAGAATGAGCAGTAATCCTTCTTGTAGTAAGTTTCCTTACCCTCTTTTACTGCCCTAGCGGCCTTATTTTCCTCTAAAAGTGTCAGCAACCACAGGTGTGAGTTTCTTTGACACAGTGGATCGCCAGGCCTTTCCTCCCTTTAGTCCACAGTGGCAGGCTGATTTAGCCTCTCTGGCCATGATTCCCCAGGATGATGTGGGTTCTGTTAACATGCTGTTCACTTCCCACTGGATTGGACTGATCCCTATCTACTGGACCAGGGAGGCAGAAAAAGCCACACAAAGAGACAGACAGGATGTCAGGCACACACACACACATTCACACACAACAATGAACAAGAGGGAGACAAAGATAAAATCGAGTGAGAAAGGGTCAGATTGGATGGGAAGAGGATGTACTGGACTGACTGATCCGTTTTCGCTCTATCAGTGAGAGATACTCTGCAGAATATAGGGAGAGAAAGAAAGAGCCAGAGAGAGCCAGAGAGAGAGAGAGAGAGAGAGAGAGAGAGAGAGAGAGAGAGAGATCATGAGGGGTGAGAATGGAACAAATGTTATGATGAGAAGGGATGGACTAGTTTGACTGATCCTCTCTCTACTGGACCAGAGAATATGTTTGGGAAAGAGACAGACAAAACAAAAGGAAAAAAAATCAAGAGCATGATAAGGGTGGCAGAAAAGAAAGAAAATGTGAATTGTGGTTAAAATTGAGGAGGAATTAAATATCAAAAAGGAGGAACAAGAGACATTTTTATTCAACTACCTACCTCTTTCCAATACCCATCCAAATTTATGTGATTAGTGCATAATTTTGTGATGATGATGATGATGCAGGTGGAAGTGAAGTATTGTCTTTCATGACTCTTTTTATTGCACTCTGACATTAAAAATATGAAGATGGCAGAGTTTTCTAATTGTTACAGTTAAGTTGCCAACATCTACAGTACATTTGCTTTATTTGTTCTAATTCAGCTACCAGCATCAGCATCAAATAGGGTTGATACTCGGACCTCCGTGTCATTCATTCAACCAACCCAACATAATGTTTAATTGTGTCAAGTCTGAGAATAAATTAAGAATGTTGCAATTACGATTTATAAAGCAGCTGCTGGGTGTTAAGATGCAAAAGCTTGTTCAGCATTTTCCAGTGTTACCCACAGGAGAAGACTGATGATTTTCTTCCCAGAACTGAAAAAATCCAATCATGCTGGCAATGAAGACTTACCTTCCAAAATTACTTGCTTACCTTTTGAGCAAAGTGATGCGTCATTTATAAAATGATTAATTGGCCAAAATCATAACAAATTATGGCCCCCACATGGTTTATGATTGTGGATGGCAACATATTAGCATTTTACATTTCTTCTTGCCACTGAACAGTGGTTCTTAAACTGTGGTACAGGCTACTGGTGGTACTTGAAGGTGTCAGGTGTCAGCAACATTTAATACTCATTCTATAAACTTCTCAGTTTCAGCAGAGAATAATGCACACGAGGATTTTTGTGATTTTTGTCAAGAGTACTTCGATAATTCGGTTTGCTCAGAGTGGTACTTGGTTCAAAAAGAGAACCAAGAGAGATTGACTTGTTCTCCTCCGGGCTTCTTCTCGCCATTTTTTGGCACTTAACTAGCCCTGCATACTTCACACTAGAAACACCACTCAAATTTCATGCAGTTCATGAAGTTCTGGGTATTATTTTTATGACTTTTGGTATTAATATCTCTTATAATTTCTGAAATATTCAGCTTTTTTCAGGCAAAGTTTCCCATGTAAAGTCAGTGGGGTGAGGACTGAAAGATCTTGCAGGCATCCTGTTTTTAAACAGTTATAACTTCAGCATACTTTCAGCTAGAAATACCATTAAAACAATATTCAGGTCAAAAGGCCTCCAACTTTTACATACTAAAATAGCATTTTCATGTCTTTCATGGCTTTTGAGAAATCATGAGTTAAAAAGTTCATGATGCATTTCTAGTTCAGCATAAAACTGTCTGCATTTCAGAAACCACAGAAGCTGCAGCAACCAAACTTAGCAGATATATTCTAAATCTCACCCTCTACTAAGGCAAAAAAAAAAAAAAAAAAAAAAATCATTGATCAGCCTGATGGTGGTGCTGTAATAACCACTTTTGAATTTTTGTCCATAACTTTTGAACCAGTATTTCTAGATTCAAAATTCTTTTTCTCATTGATTCCTTAGATCTACACACACATCATGTCATATAGGCCATGCCCATTTCCACCTGACTACGTTTTCTGCCATTTTGTATTTTTCTCCAGATATATTTGTCTTTACTCTTCATAAACAGTTAATACATCACAACAAAGGAACATTTCATACACTTCAGCTTCTCACCTTCTGTTTGGCAATAGCTTCGGCGAGTTGCAATCACAGGCGTATTTCCCTCTGGAAATGCATTTCTAGTTATTGCTGAACTTCGAATGCTTCATCATTGATTCAGCACCAAATTCCATTTTTTGGCAGAATTCTTTAACTTATGAGGAATGTAATTTCAAAAGCATAAAAATCCATTAATTCTTCATATCTAAACACAGCTACATACATTGAAATTAGTCTCTTATGCTGTAACCAGGAATTGATATTTTTGAGAGTCTGTTAGTGATTTGGAGCTCAGGGAGAGGTTTAAAAGGTTTAGAGATTAGCATATATCAGATGCACAACCAGTGGTTTTAATTGGTGCTTAATTGCAGCTTGGGCAGTACATTAATAACGTATTACCTTGGCTCTCTCGAGATACTAGCCAGGCAACTTCTCATGAGGCATGTGTCATCACATCAAAACTGTGATTAAGGCAGTGGGAAAAGCATAGGCCCTGATCACGTTTTTGTTAAGCTTCCACACTGATTTAAATATAAATTCAGTTTCATTTCAGCTCCTCCCTTCTTGACTTGTCTCTAGGTATGGGAGAAGGGAGGAAGTGGAAGAGCCGAGGGTGATTCTGCCCAGGTAAGCATATTTTGTTTGTAAGTGTTTGATTCTAAACTAATTTGAATAACTGTGTGAAAGCCAATTTAGTTTAATTGAGCCCAGCTCTTCTGAACACCTGCAACTGGATTAGTGACTGACATTAAGTTGTTTTGCTGCACTGGGCCTCCGAGTGCTGCTCCTGCCACTTCATAACTCTGGATTTAACTCAACATTTTTAATACAACACCATATGTGCTTTGCAGAATATGCAATGAGCTCGGCTTGGTGTTTCAGAGTGCAGCAGTGAAATATGGCCAAGAAAGGGAAAATAATACCCCAGCTAATCCATTCTACTCTCCTACGCCTGAGCGCTGCGACAAAGGTGGTTTATTACCATTACCATCAGTATATGTTTATCAATATGTATTAGGGCATCCCACCATCTAGCAAAGCCCCAACAGGCTGTGAGAAGCCTAAAGCAAGCTGTTTTTGTTGTGCNCCCCCAGAATATAGCAAAGTCAAAATTATGTTTGCATAGACCAACTCAGCCTGGTCTCTGTCAGCTTTTTGCATGTTTGTGTGACTGTATGATTTGTGTACCACCACATTCATTGATTCCCCCCCCCGTCCTACTGCCCTTTATTAAAATAGTTGTCATTATATCTCTTTTGGCCAGGATGAATGAGATTTGATAATGACAATGCTTCACTTGGTGATGAATTCTCTTGAAACATAGGCGATCCAGAATTATGGGAGGAATAACAAAAAGGGTGACCTAAATAAAAATAAAGAGAGAGAGAGAGAGAGATCCAGTAAAAGATGTGGATGAAGGATAAAACATAGTCACAAATGAGCAAAAGTAAAAGCCTTGTGGCCCTTGGTGAAAGAATGTACAAGAAAAAAACCTCCTTCAACCAATGAAACTGCATATTTTCCCCACTGTATATTGAAATTATCACAGATAAGTATGATAGAAAACATTGTAATTCTTTAAAATGTTGCAGTGAGTGGGTTTTCTTAGCTTATCAGGGTGACAACAGAGTGATATTACAGGATTAATGGTGGACACTGATGCCTGGGAGCATGAAGTTACAAATAATGAAAAGAGAAAAAATTATGGTATCTAAGCATAATAGAGTCTGATTTATCTGAATCTTTGCAGTTTGGTTTTATTCATTCACTCATATTTAAGCTTCAAAGACTATTTTTAAAGAACAAGCAGTTGTTGATGTCACAATAACAATGAAACTAGCTAGCTACACAATGCAGGAAACATGAAAAGGAATGGATATTTGCCTTCCTTAAAATAATTTAAGGTAAAAACGAGTGGAGAGTGAATCTGAGTTAGCTATGCATGCTATCATCTACATATTTTTCATTAAGAATAGTCAAGATTTAATAATATGGCTGCATTTGTTCATTTTTCAGTATTCTTGAACTGAAAGTTAACACTAATCAACTGCAACTGTCATGGGAATCTTATGGGAGTCTTATTCCCCACCTGTCCAGCAGGTGTCACCCTTGAGTTTTCCTATTTCTGCCTGGTCATCTGACACTCACCTACTCACAATTCCCTAATCAGCCCTCTGTTTATATATACCAGCCAGTTCTACTTTGTCTTGGACAGATTGTCTCAGTAGTTGCATGTGCTATTTTTTATTTATTTATTTTTTTTTGTTTGGCCGCTATCCTGTTTGCCTGAATATTTTTGACCACTGATTACTCTACCTCTACCTTTTTTTTTTTTTTTTTNTTTTTTTTTTTTTTTTGGATCTGTCTGCCTCTTCTGTCAGCTACTCTGTTACTGCCTGTAAGCCTTACTGTTCTTTGCTTTACCCTTTTGGCTTTTGTTTTGTTACTGCTGTCTGCTTTAAATTATTGACTGTGAACCTGCCTTTTGTTCAATTAAATTCTGTTTTTCATTTTTACTACTTGTCTGGGTTTGAGTCCGATGCCTGTAGCTCCATGCTACACGAGCATATTTATTGAACAAAGACACTGGAGGTTTTTTGTTATTTTGTGAAATGTAAATGCACTCTACACCTACACACTGTGTAAGTTCCAAATAAATAAATAAATAAATAAATAAAAGGTGTGTTCACTGGGCATTATTATGCACATATCAGTGTATTGCCACTGGTGTGACTCTGATCACTGAATCCACATGCCAAATCACTTTTTCTGCATTTAGATTACATCCAAACATCCCCACAAAAAAAAAAAAAAAAAAATTCCAAAACTTTAGTGATCTTACATAAAATATAGCCAAACCACAATTTACAAGTTGTGCAAAAGGACTTACAAAAACTATATAATCATAGAATGCAGAGTTATACTTTTAGTAAATAATATACTTGCATAAGCTGACAATTAGCAGTGTGATGACAGCAAACATTCACCTACTAACCTAATGACCCTCACCAGCTCTTTGGCTCTATCTGCCCAGGTTTTGCTGCTTTCCACTCATGTTTGACTGTTCTATGTCACATTCTTTTCTTTGCGCTGCTTCTTAGTTGTAGGTGGAAGTTCGTAGATGACCCTCTTACAGTCCCGGCCGGGTTCCACAGCATTACCACAACAGTTTTCTTTTATATGGTCATTTGTTAAATTCCACTTATTAGTCTTCACTTCCACTCCACTTTTATTTAGACACTAAGCTGCAGGTGTTACACTTAAGTTTCACCCTCCACCAGTGCAGTGCTTATTATACCACCACAAATTGGGGCATCGATTGCAGACTGAACCTACTCCAGTCATCATATTAAACACAAGAACAATCATAAGCACAATCATAGAGTTGTCGGTCCAAAAAAAAACCAAACAAAACAAAAAAAGCTAAACTTTTAATCCTCTCAAGCATAGATTACTCAAGTTCCACTGACTGCAATATTGTTTTCACATCCTTTCTGACAGTGGCTTTTAATGGTGTTAGCATGAAACAGGAAACTGAAGTCTCTTAGAGAGACTAGAGATTGTAAGATGATGATCGCTTCAGTGAGTGCTTGACTTCTTTAGCAGCTGGGAGGAAACATATGTTTATGCTATCTTGCCTGGTTTAATGAAAATGTATATGTGATGTGTCATTTCCATTCTTTTTGCCTATTGTGACAAATGTTAAGATTTAGCATTCATCATAACTTCACATGAAAAAGTTTAATAAAAACACAAACGAAGGAGTGACGTTTACAATTTCAGTAAAAGCACTGCTGACGGTTATATCGTGTACTGATGGCTGATATGCTACTCTGTGTAAAACACATGTACCCACATTGGGTACCTCACATCAAAAACAAGCCTCCTATTTTTTTATTAGAATAAACCCCTTGAGATATACTATCTCGTTTTTGAGGGGGTCCCAAAGTACATCACACAGCCTGTACATGTTTTTTATGATGGTGGGGGAGACCGGAGCACCCGGCGGAAACCCACACAAGCATGGGGAGAACACACAAACTCCACACTGAAAAGCCCTGCCCCGGCTGGGAATCGAATCCAGGACCTTCTTGCTGTGAGGCAACAGCGTGACCACTGAGCAACCATGCTGCCCAATTTTAGTGACATATTTGAACTTTTCAGACTCTAAGCTATTTTATAGACTTAAATTTGTTATATATTTTCCATTTTCACAAAATTTGGCATAAGATATGCGTGACATGCCAGCATCTCAAATGTCAACTTGGTCAGTTGGACTTTAACAATGCAAATACCCTAACAAATGACTTGGAAGTAATGATTTATAAAGCAAATGGTGCTGTGCTGTGCTGTCTATATGCAACAGGCTCTCTGTGTTTGGAGGCCCAGGGTAATAGGCAAACATTAAGTTCATTAAATTCTCCTGAAGTTGGAAGAGATGTAGACTATCTAAGCCATGTCATTAAATGGAACAGAACATTTCTCCATGCCTATGATGGAGAAGACATTAAGTGGATTCAAAGCTTGTTGTTAAGTGTATTTGCATTAAAGTAAAGCCACAAATCTATTCTAGAAATTTCTTCAAGCGCTATGTTTACTTTCACGCCTCCATGTGGCAGAATGGTGTGGCCAATATGTGGAGGCCTTACAGCAATGAATTATTTTATGTCTATAATTCCATTGTGGGATTTAAGCTATAAACCTATGGTGAAAGATATGGCCATAGTCTCTCTGTCTTTATGTTTCCTGGATAAAGCAAGGAAAATGTTCTGCACTTTGGGCAGAGCAAGTGGAGAATAAACTTGGACAGCTGTACAGGCACAGATAGATGCATTGTGCAGCGACAGCAAAACAGGACCTAGGAGAGAGGCCGTTGAAAAGCCCTCTGTCAGACCTTTTACTGACACAGCCGCACCCACAACCGCTGACAGAGCCCACTTACGCACCTGAGCACCACTGTTCACCATCTGCTCATGCCCAGGAGACCATTACACCTGTGAATTCAGAGATAATGAACCAGTTAATTAATGAATAAATGAATGAATAAACAAATCAATGTATGAATCAACCAATCAATCAAGCAGCAGACTAAAAATGAATAAATAGGTCAATAAGTAATATGAATTCTGCTGTGTTTAGATTTATATATACAGTATAAATGATTATATATATATATATATATTTTTTTTTTTCTTAGTTTCTAAAAAAGTTTACTTTTTAGATGCAAACTTATCAGCAGCAGTGATGCAACAGTGTCATGTGATATAAGCAGAGAAAAATAAGATGGCAGGAGAATAAGATGGTGCTGGTCAGTTGGACGTCACATTTAATGTCCAGCTACTATTACATATGATGAATGTTGCTATGAAACAAAATGTCAGATAAACATGACTGTGCAAAGACATAAACAAAACAAAACAAAACAAAACATTTTCTGACAGAACTTTTATAGATTTTAAAGAAAGGTGGTTTGCTCCTCCTTTACTCTGTTTTGAGCTTATGCATGTGTGAGTATGCATTATGCATGTGTCTATGCATTTTGAATAAAAAAAGAGGAAAAACTGTTGTGAAAAAGTTGTAGAAAGTTGCTTGTAAAATGGTCTATTTGGAATGAATCGGTGCTGACAGCAGGTTGGAGGGCGCACTGAGACTCATATGAGCATCTGAACTGAACCCACCCAGGCCTGCTGGAATTTTATACTCATCAACTGCAAAACAGTAGAAAACTGTGCACAGTCAGAATCTGTGATTGTCTGATTTGCACTTAAAGCTGTGAACTACAATAGCATTTCTTCTGAATGTTTTTTACTGGTTCATGGAAAGTTCTTTTAGAAAATAAGAAATGGGAAAATCAATTAAGCTGTTGAAATTTTAAGAGGGGCTGCAAAACTGTGGAAAACTTCCAAGTTCATTGTATAGTAGCAACAATTCAAGGTTACAGCTAAACTTTAATCAACAAAATCTTAATTTCTTTCCCCTTGATCACACAGATATTAAAGATACAAAGGGCTGTGGCAATTCATTCATTAGTTAGTTTTAATTTTACTTTTTTTACATTTCTTTTTTGATGTTAAATTTCCTTGCCTATGGCTATATATATATATATATATGTATATGCACACACACACACACACATTAATCTTGCTTTTGGTTGAGCCAGATTTTCTGGGAGAATGAGTTGTAGTGGCATCATCAGACTTAGAGCAATAACTGTCCGACTGCCCCTTGTTTCCAGTTTCTTTCTGACCTGACTGTACTGAAGGTTAATTGTGGTGTGCTTTGGAAAGGGGACAGGTTTACTGGAGTGCAGACGGTACTGTAGATGAGAATGAAGTGCTTCGTGTGCGTCCTAAAAGACACTGCAATACACTTTCATTTATTCTTAGACTCATGAGGGAGGAGGGTTAAGGTTAGGGTTAGCTAACCCTAACCTTAACCCTCTTGCATACTTTGGGGAAGCACACAACTACATTTAAACTGTCACAAGAATGGTAAAACTCACTTTTTTAAAACTGAGTAATTATTTCAACACATTCTCCACACAACTTGCTCCTGTCAAAGGCTTTGGCTGTCACAATGAAACATTAAATACAATACTTAATACTTAAAGAAAAGATTTTATCATTTGTGACTGTCAAATCTCAATATTTCCAGATAATCTATTTATTTAAAGACAGTGTTTTTTTTTTCCTCTGTAGAAAATGATTAAGGAATGATTCAGAATTACTGATTTCTCTTATACAGTCTCCACATGTTGACAAGCATACAATACATAAAGCTACCATGAATTGTAGGTTATGAACGCTGACATCTCTCTAATTGGCTTACTGCTGCCCATCCTGATTTACAAGTGTATCTATGCTACTTTCTCACTCCATTCACAGTATAAGCAATTGGACGTGGCTCTTGCCCTGCAGCCGACTCACATTTACTTCGGTTCAGTCTTCTGTCCTTGTGTTTGTGCATGCCTGTGAGAGAGAGAGAGAGAGAGAGAGAGAGAGAGAGAGAGAGAGAGAGAGAGAGAGAATGTGTGTGTGTGTGCATAAACACTGCATATAAAATGCATTTGCGTCAGATATACCGTCTGTCAGATGGATAGACAAAGACTTAATAAAAACCACAGCAACAGCACAGCTTTTTAGTATACAGCAGATGGACCTTCAATGCTGCGTGTCTGGAGGTCTTTGGAAGCAGAGGTGTTGAGGTCAAGAAATCCTGTTGAGTGCAGTTTTTTTCTGTTGAAAGCCTGTATGAAGCATCGCAGCTTTTCATTGGCATGCAAATATGAACGATGTCAGTGGCAATTTCTTATTTCAAACTGAATTTATCCATTTATGTCTGACTTCTCATGCCATATATGACTAAAATGCATGTAAGTAGCTCACCATCTATACTTGTACACTCTAATATACTGCTTTATATTATACTGGTGCTGTTTTATTCTTATTTTTATATTGATGCTGTTTTATTCTCAATAAATCATCTCCAAGTCACCAGTTACCATTCTCAATGCACCCAAACTGTCCTAACTGCAGCACAAGTGGCTAACCTCACAAAAGTCAGCGTAGCGTGGGGTCAGAGTTCAAACAACGTGCGCAAGCTTTTTCATGCTCACACCTGGGCACTGGAAAAGCCACGCCACATACACAACAATGGAGGAGACGCACTCAAAGCATGTTTTTCACTGATAATAACAATAATAACACCTGACTGAGTAAATTACAGTATAATTGACTGTTTTCTGCTTGTGGAGAACAGCTGGAGCTACTACCAGAGAAGCTTTATGCCCTATTACCGAACAGTGGACAGACGATGGGACCATGAATGTGGACTTCTTCGTGGACAGGATCAGTAGTCTCATTCCAACATAAGTAAGTAGGAGTTGTGCTTATTTCCACGCTGTTTGTATTATTGCGTCCGTGTTGTGGCATTAGTGGACTCGAGCATGGTTTTATGTGAAAGTTGTGTCTAAACAGATGTATTATAAGTTGCTGCCAAGCCTGTTGCGGTAGATAAATGGCCCCGGAGCATTTCACTGTCTTGCTGTTAATGAGTGAAGTTAACACAATTGTGTTTGTGTGTTTGTGTTGAGTTCCCTGTCAGGCCATCACCGGTCTACTACAAATGCTTCTGGCGTTCTGTTTAGAAAAAGCTGTTAGACTGACATTTTTGAGATTTGGTAATTGAAAACAGAATTCACATAATGTTCTCTGCTCTGTTGCTTTGTTATAATTTGACATTGTATGTTTGTTTTACTTCTAAGGATGTGACACTGTCCTACTTTATTTAGCCTACAGGTTACAGTCTTACTGGCAGTGACTATGATGTTATGTAGGAGAAAAGGAAGGACTGGGAGAAAATAAATATAATGACGGGTTGCATGTGTGTGTTAGGCTTATTATGTGTTCCTATGAGCTGATCATCTGCAATTGTTTGTGAATATAAACTTTTTATTTTAATTAACCTTTATTTATGCAGGGGTAGTTCACTGAGCATCAAATGCTCTTTTGCAGGAATGCCCTACACACACACACACACACACACCAGGAAGCTGCCCAATACAACTAGATGTCTCTGCTGGCCACTGAGCAGCTCCACTGGAGCATTTGCTCAAGGGCACCTCAGTGGTGATAATGAGGGAGGGGCAGGCGCTGCTCATTCACCTCTCCAACCCTGATTTCTCCTGCCAGTTTAGGGATTGAACTGGCAACACTTTCGGTCACAAGCTGGCTTCTGTAACCTTTAGGCCACCACTGCCCCACTGTTGATAGTCTTTGAAAATTACCATATATATGTTGACTATAAGCCCACCCCCCAATTTTGACCTGCAAATTTAGCTTTTTACAGAAACCAGCATATAAGTGACCCCCCAAAGTTGCGCCATCAATTTGTTTGTTTAGCAAATTAGCCTACCTTTTTTTTCTGGGTATGGTCATAGAATTCCTGTGATTTTCTGAAAATAATCCATTACCGGTACAAGTAATCAGCTGATTACGTAATTTCGCCAAACACTTCAGTGATGCAGTGATGAAGGTATGGAAAGCTTTACAAATGAGCTTTAATTATCACGGTGCTTATTTAGCATATTTAGCTGTGTAATTATGGTGTTTTTTTTTTTTTTTTTTTTTTTTTTTTTTTTTTTTTTTTTTTTTTTTTTTTTTTTTTTTTTTTTTTTTTTTTTNCACGGTGCTTATTTAGCATATTTAGCTGTGTAATTATGGTGTGTTTTTTTGTTTTTTTTTTAAGAATCTCACTCATTACGTGGTTTTCAGTAATTATCCTGTACCTGAGTCGATGCGGGCCTGTCTATGTGCTGGAACATTCCTCCATACAGAGTTTTGGAGTTCCCTCAGCCGACCCCCTGATGTTGTTCCATCAATTTATTTGTTTAGCAAATTACCTGTTTTCCTGAGTATTATCATAGTATTCCTGTGATTTTCTGAAAATAATCCACGTAGTTTACGGGTTATGGTGGCTGTTTTAAAACTTCACCGCTTTAACGGGGCTTCTCTTCCTGACACACACCGGAATGATAACATCGCATCTTGTTCTTTTCGTGGATTATTTATTTTCAAAATCAAAACAACAAAACATGACATGAGGTGAGGTCAATAACTACACCGCTGCCCCGTTCCTCCAGCTGAGCGTCTATAGATCCTCCGTGACGGAGCCGGTACGTATCATAGCGGATCATAGCGGCACTTCACGGAACCGGCTGATCAATCAGTATATTAAAACATAATAACTTATTTGATTTCACTTTTCCCAAATTAAATATTTTAAACATTTGATAATTAACCAAGAAATGGCTCTAACACCGGTACCGGTAAACATGATTGTTTCAACAGCTGATTAGCTACGTTAGCCTTTACTGGCCTCCGCAAAATGCGCTTAATAAGATGTTTTGTCAGGAAATATCTCATTATAAGGTATGATTTAAACTGTTTTCCATGGGTAGTGGTAATGNATGTTTTGTCAGGAAATATCTCATTATAAGGTATGATTTAAACTGTTTTCCATGGGTAGTGGTAATGGTAGTATTTCCATGCCTGGAAATTTCAGTCTGATTTGAATTAGACTGTAAGCCCACTCCCCAATTTGCATTGTGAAATTTGGTGAAAAAACTCGGCTTATAGTCTAGTATATTTTTTGTTTTAAGTTTATTATGAGTAGATATGGGTTTCATAACAGCTGATGATCCATCCATCCATCCATCCTTCCTTCCTTCCTTCCTTCCTTCCACTGTCTTGGGTCAGGTAAACAAACAGGAGTGAGTCAGATCCACTATGACCTGAAGTAATAACCAAGACAATTTTACTGACTCAGCACACATTTACTGAGGCATTGAGAAGAAGGAAAGAAAAAGTTGAGCAACAGATTTGAAAAAAAGAAAAGAAATCCTCTGGCCAGTCGGAGAAGGGAAGTTTTTCCATTTTATTTTTCATTTTCATTATCTGTCTGGAGAAAGTATAAATGCCAGGAGGATTAGAGAAATTACATGGGCTCCCGCCTTTCTGGCCCACTGCTTATCCTCCTCAGCTCATCTGCTTCTCCCTTCTCCCCCCTCCTCCCCCTCCCTTTACTACTCCCTTGCCTTCTTTGGCTTGCGCTCTGCCCACCATCTCTCACTTCTACATCCATTTTCACTACCATCTTTCTCCTTTCCTTTTCTTTCCTTTGCCTGTCTATCAATCCATGACATAGCTGCTCTTTTATGTTCTTTACATTGCTCCCTAATGTCATCCACCTACTGTATTTCTCTGTATCGCTTTCACCCCATCTTCTCTTTTAGCAATTCTACTAGTTTTCCTCTCTTCTTTTTTTTTTTTTTTTTTTTTNTTTTTTTTTTTTTTTTTTTGAGAGTATGTTTCTCTTAACATCCTGCTGGCATTCCTTATCCAGTTCACGCTGGATCAACCTGACTGGGTTTGGCCCCCATGGGTCCACTGGATTGCCAGCACTCAACACAGAGGAGTGTTTTAAGAAGGGCCCCTAATCCTTGAGATCTATCACAGATAGCAGGGCTGACAGAGGCGACAGAGATTAGAGGGGGCAGATACTGACTGTATTGATTGGCCTTCTCATCTCGAGGCCGGCCTAGCTCCTTGCACGTGTAATGGAACCCTGTAATGAATTTCAACAAGCATGTCAGCGCCAGCAGCTCTAAATGCATAAGGACTGGGCCTAACTGAGGTAGACTGGTGATGCTATAGAGTCATGTAAAGACAGCAGGGACAGAGAGCCTGGTAGCACTTTAAGTGGATGTTAGCATTCCTGCTTCACCCCCCTAAATATGTGCTGGCTCAATGTGGATCAATTTTGCTGAGAGGGAAATTCCATCCAGTGTTTAAACCCAAGGGTGTTATGTTTTATGTAATGTCATGAACTTGTGTTTTAGTGAGGCATTTGTTAGGGATTTTTTTTTTTTTTTTTTTNTTTTTTTTTTTTTTTTTTGGCAGCCACATTTCGGCAGGGTTTGGGAGCCAAAAACAAGAACCAGCTGGACCACTCACTTTGCTGTCCATTCCCCAAGGTTGCAAGGCCAATTCATTTTGTGCTTAGCTTAAAAAGATACATGCCAAACTCTTTTTCAGTTTTAGAATTTGATAAATGGAAGTTAACTTGAACTGTTGCTAGAAATTATGATTGATAGGAAACACTAATTAAATTGGTACTTGAATTCATGACTAATAAAGCACCTGTGTGTAAAATATGTTGTTGAACTGGAAAAATGTTTTTTTTTTCTAATTCTGAAGCACAATTATCATGCAGATGCAAAGTGCCACATGCATAAAGAGAAATGCCATATGTTGAAGTTAGATGAGTTCAATCTTAAAATTGCTGATAATGACAAAAAAATTGCATTTTTTACTTGTAAATACGACAGCAATGGCTATATGACAAGAGCTCTGGGAATGCACATAATGGCATCAATTATATGTAGTGTGGAAAATGGCACTGTTCAAAACTGTGACTGAAATAAAGCACTCATGTCTGTCCAAGTAATGTTATGTAAAATTGTTCTGGGAGGTTAAGTTCAGTGTTATTACAGTTGCTACAATTATATTGAATTCTCACAACATAGTCAGGATATGTTATAAAAAAAAATGTCTTTACTTTAAAGTTAAAATCTGCACTTTCCTACAATTTGTCTTCCGTAGCTGTTCCAATGTACAGCAAAGATGGTGGATGTGTCAAATTTATACTTGTCATCTTAGGACTTCTGTATAAAAATAATCACAGGGCTTCTGCCCATAATCCTGGTGGGATCCATGATTGCGGAAGCCTGCTGTTTTCTTTTCTTCAGCAAGAGCTGGACAATGCAGTATTTAGCATGGTATTATAGTACTGCAACGCATGAAAATGCAAACTTAGTGACTAGCTCTGTTTGATGGGACTAATAGACATAATTAAGCAGGATAGGTCAATCTGGCAAATCAGGACAAATCAATTTACATATCTTAGTTGTACAGATTATCCCAAACCAAATATGGTTTAATTCTACCACACAGATGGAAATCTTAACAACACTACAGATACCAGGTTTACAGCTTAAATACTGAATTTGAGTAGTTTGGAATGGTAGAATAGTTAAATCTTAAAACATGCATTTTTTTCATCATGAATAGTTTTGTTTGGTATTTAGACATGGTGCACAATGGATGACTCTTATGAAAATATAGATCATACTGTGACTAATGAATAGGCTACTATAGGTGTTGTTGATTGTGTCAAGTTGTTGAGCAGGGAGTGCAGTTTATGCTGCGTTCCAGTTATAGTGGGAAGTCGAATTTTTCCCATTCGGAATTTCTGACTTCCGACCTCAAACCGTTCCAGCCAAATGTAAACCAAAAACCATGGCTGAACGCCAATAAATACTGTAAGATTAAATAAACTTCATAATAAATGTTAAGTAAAGTTAGACTACAGGACTGTTTGGTTGGGTTGGGTTACAATAATATTAATCACAGTGGGTATTAAACATTTGTGCAGAGAAGTAATATTCTGAAATTATTTGCACTTATNATATTAATCACAGTGGGTATTAAACATTTGTGCAGAGAAGTAATATTCTGAAATTATTTGCACTTATGTATCAATGGCAAACAGTTATTACACTGTAGATAGTTAACTTGGGAATATATTTTGACCTTTTTATTTCAATGTCATGCAAGAAAAAAATACTTTATTCGGCTGTTAGCTGATCATTTACATTCACAAAGCTCACTTCCACGGGTGCTGCCATGTTGAGTGACGTCATACTCATGAAGTCGGGGTACATAATTTTGGTCCAAGTTTCTCAGTCAGAGCTCTGACTTCTAGTGCTGTTCCAATGCATTTTTCCAAGTAGGAGGTCGGAAAAATCCGAATTCTGAGGTAACTGGAATGTAGCATTAAGTCTGTAAGTGATGCTTATTCCAGTGTAGAAATTCTTTCTAGTTGAGGACATGATGTACATGGCAGTGGAAGCTATTGCTACATTTGCTTGTTTTAATCTGGAGAAATATTGCTTTGCATCTGCTTTTCAAAAAGAAAAGTGGAGCAAAATTGATAGATTCCTGGGAGAACTGCATGTTCAATATTGAAACTCCTTAAAATGAAGAAAAATGATTCACTAAGTCAAGCCACTTTCTTTCTTTCTTTCTTTCTTTCTCAATAGGTGAAATTTTTTATGGATGTCTGATAGTCATATTGGTAATATAATTAAAATTTTCTTGCAGTGACCGCATGTGTCTCATCTCTGGTTATAAATTTGGAATCACTCTGTCAGCCAGCTTTGTTTGGATCCTTGAAATCTTTCTTGTTCGCAATGTTAAATAAAAAATGTGCTCTCTTCAATAATCACAAAGATTTTATTCTATATCCACTGAAATCATTCATAATTGCATTTTCAATTTTCAATTGCGCAAAAAACTTGGTTCAAGTTCTTCAACAGAGTTGCAAAGTGTGCACTTGAAACACATAACTCTGCTTATAAATGCACTGCACACCTCTGAGCGCAGCCCAGTTGACTATCAACATGGGTTGAGCTAAACAATACCATGCTTAAATGCTTTTGCCAAAATGATCAAGGTTATCATCAAGGTTTATTTTGGGTTGATGGGCTTTCATAACAGGCAGGACATGGTGAACTCATGTCACAATCGATTTGTATAGTTGTCTGTCTGGCTGTGATTCTAACAAACGCAATAAACACATTACTACATAATACACAGCACTTCAAATTAGTCCCAAACAGCTACATATATCTGTCACTAGTCTTGCTTTCTCTTTCTCACCTGCTTATCTTGCTGCTTAGGCCTCCATACTTGGAAGGAGCAACTGCAGCACTGTCCCCTGGGTTTAGCTTGGTGCAATGGATTGTCAGCAACATGCTATTGCTACAAGGCCTCTGCTAATCACACTATTGATCCTGTAATTCCATCCATTTGAAACTCTTTACCTCAGTGGGCTGTATCAATGAACAAAGTCCAAGTCTCTGTTTCTTCTGTGGCTCAGTGAAGCACCAGTGTCTCCGGGGAGGTGATTGAGAGCTGCACGCCTTCTCCACATCACAGACTTGCTCCCTCTTTAGTATTCAGTCGCCATAGACTTCACAGGAAAGTCTACCACATGGAGAACAAACGCAAATGGGGAATGACTGATCGACCTCCTTCCCTGCGACTACTTTCAAAGCAGTAGTGTTGTGTTGTTGTATTGTGCAAGTAAAGATTGTCACATCAGTGCAAAGAACAGGAATGCAAGAGACCAGCAGCCTTAGAATGTGACTCCTATGGAATATCAATAAGGAGAGTAATGGCCTGGTGTTCCAGTTGGCAAAGAAGGCTGTGGTCCACGTCATTTCAGAAGCAACAAGCATCTTATTGTTCTAACAGCTATGATGTGATTATACAACTTCCTCTCGTAGTTACTTATTCTGACATTCTGCCACCAACTCAGATTAAGCGTGACACACCTCCTTGACAATAATTATGCTTTACTTCGACAGGAGCAAACTCAGCAATATGTGGCCCCCTACAAAATCAGGATGAAATTTACAACATTATCCTGTGTGTGCAGCCTGCAATAACGCAGATGGTGCGAAGCAGCTAATGGTGGGTTTAATTTTCCTCAGCACTTTTCATCATATAATTGACCCTTTTACTGTAGATCTGGAGTAGATGAAGAATCCAGAAACATAATGGGATGTTTTTGTATGACTTATAATTAGACAAGCAGAGAGAGAGAGAGAGAGAGAGAGAGAGAGAGANGGACGGAAAAGAAGTAGGGAGAAAACATATTGCAGTGGGAGATGCCAAATCACTTATTCTTGTTTATAGATGCATATTGTCCTTGAACAGATATATTGTAGCTCTGAGAGCAGCCACTTTAGGATGAGGACAAGAAGTTTGCAAAATACCGGGTGGAAATCAGGGGGGTCCCTTTACCTAGTGCTGTGCTGAAGTCTTATACAGATGCAATACACAAGACCAAGCCAATCAACTAGGCTATAATACATGCTTTGCACACACATCGCCAAGGCTAATGTCATTAACAATAAGGCCACTTACACAACAACAACTACACACGCAACAACTAACGTTTTGCCCTGCAACAGAAATCCACACAGCATACAACTCAACCAATACACACGCACACTCAAACTTGACACGGGCACGTTTGTGTGTCGCTGTACAACTTTTCACCTGATGCACAGGAAGTCTTTCACAATTCAGTCGCAGCCAACATGACATAGGGAGAGAGAGATGAATCAAAAATATTTTTATTTTGGCTTACAAAAGAATGGACCTAGAGGCCTTGGCTCGGCTTCTTCTCATTGCTGACCTGGTATCCAAGAAGAGGAGAGATGATGCCCTGCTTTAATCCAGGTTCTCACGAATGGCACTGGATCAAATTTGTTTGTTGAGGCGGGTTTCTTTTCCTTTCACCTGGGCTATTTCCACTGACCTTTCATGGGCTTGGCTGTCCCTGTGTTTGTATATCTTTTTTCATAGCCTTCTTGCATCAGGGCCGCTAACTTCACCATTAAGTCATTATTCCGCGAGGTGTATACCCGGTCCCTTTTCTGCGAGCAGCAAGCTCTTTGCTTTCCTACAAACTAAACATTCCTAACTTTCCACCCTTAATGTCAAGCCAAGCGTTGCGGTCTTTCCATTCGCCCACCTGCTTCGTTGTCCAACCTGCCGACAGATCATTTGCAGCCACCTCATCACCTCCGTCTCCCTGAGAGGAGCTCTCAGCCTCAGTTTGACCTGGTGCTGGGGAGTGACTGGGCAGGAGAAGAGCCTCCAACTCACCGACATGTGCTACTAGCTGCAGCAGCTCCAGCGTTAGCTCCAGTGTAGCAGGCCAGGTTAAGCCCCCACCAAATTATACCTGGGTAGGCTGTAGGCTGCTCTAGGCCAAAATATACCCTGGGGTTTAAAATAGCCCAGGCTGGTTTATACCCCACGGTATATTTTTGACCTAGACCAAACTATACCCCACTAGTCCAGATTATACCCTTGTGTTTTTCATAAATTAGTCTGTATTTCAATGTCCAGAGTTTCTTTCCATCATAATTTAAAANTGTGTTTTTCATAAATTAGTCTGTATTTCAATGTCCAGAGTTTCTTTCCATCATAATTTAAAAAATGTCACTGCAACACAGACTTTTTTTTGATAAATTATAAGGTTGTGTCATCAGGGTTAGTGTTAGGGTTAGGGTTAGGATTGGTGTGTGAAAGTCTGCAAAATAAAACCAAAAACTTATGTATTCTTGATTATTGTGTGTCTGAGTGTGGGGGTATAATCTGGCCTTGGGGGTATGAAATAGCCTTGCCTAAGTAACACTCCAGGGTATAAACTGGACTAGCCCAAAATATACCCGAGGTATAAAACAGGCTAGCCCACTTTAACCCCAGGGATAATCTGGCCAGGAGGTATATTTTGGGCTGTTACACCAGGTGTCTCCACTACGTTTTTGTTGCTCTGATACAGTTTTTTAGAAGTGAATCCAAAGTTAGAAAGTAGCGAAGTTTGCTTTCTCTTAGACATATTTCCCCAACTTAATGCATTAGTTCATATTTTTAACCAACTCCATGTGAAGCCATAATGTTGATGCAGAAAACCCCCCCACTACTTTTCAGGTTGTACAGTGGATAACGTTAGTTTCTAACTACACAATATTTGCATTGCAGACCATTTGCAACAGCGCCACCCATGGAAGGAGGCCTTACCAGAAACAACCTGGTATTAAATGGTAATGTAAGAGGAAAGGAAAGACCAAAAACAATATTTTTCTGTATTCGTAGTTGTGAATAAATGTTTTGCAATTTGAATAATGAATACTACTGGACATAGTACGCTTTTAAAAGACATTTAAAGTGAGAATTACAAGTGACATCATTTTTTTAAAGATTTTCCCAGATACCAGCACCATGAGGACAAGATGAAGAAGTGTGGGAGAATGTGGAAAAAGGAGAGAAAAGGAGTGGCATGGAAAAAGACAGGAAGAAAAGGAGAGATGCAGAGCTGACAATTATAGAGGAAAAGGTTTTACATACACTGCTGTTCTCACATGGCTTTACAGTTAAATAGCCTATATCTGATAGATTTCAGAAGTGTATCAGTGGTTTTGTGAATATGTAGATGAGATCTGTCTAATGTTGATGCAAGGATAGAAGTATTACACAAAATGAGCTGAAGTACTGTAGGCAGAGAAGAGCAGGTGAAGTGGGGTCATTTGGAATGGGATAGAAGAGAGTCAGAACCAGAAATATAGTTTCTTTTTTTGCTCCTAACATCACCGCAGATGAGGCAGTGGAAATGTATCTGGGAGGGGAAAAAAGCTTGGGAAAGAATTGACAGGCAGATAAAAGTGTATGGCATGACCATTGTTTTACCTCATTTGCAACAAAAGTATGGAACAGAGTAAAACAGGGGAACCAAGAATAACTGCACAAAGTTCACTGTTACTGAAAGAGACGGTGATTTGCATTGTGTGTTACTGCAGTGAAATCTGCCGTGATTTTGGACATTTAGCTAGTGAAGCACGAAATGACAGCAAGACAGCGGGAGTTGTAACTACTTTTGAAGGACTTGAAAGTTTACACCTTAGTACAGTATATGGATCCATGTCGAACAATCCTGCTTTTTGACAGCGTTTTATTGACAGTTTTGACAGATTGGAATTCCACAACAATATTTTCTCAATACGTCATACAACCTTTAGAAGATGTTTCATACATCCACTTATTTTTAGCTTCTGAAACTTAAATGGACCTCTAACGACAAAGGGATGGTCATTGTTCAGGCTCTCATTCTGTTGTTTGTGCACTGCTTTTCTGTTCATTATGGTCCAAAGAGATAATACCACTCAACATATCCTAAATGTCCATCCCTTCACTTGCTCTCATCATTATCAAGAGCAGCCATTGTGCTGCCATAGCCCCCTCCTCTTCACAATCAACTCCCCCTCTTCCTCTGTTATAAGAGGCACTCTTTGCAATTGGCCACAGGCCATTAAAGTTGTCCCACAGCAATAAGCCTTTGTCTGTGTGACCAAACAGTTGATGTTTGATAAGCGTAATCCTGGCCTGTGTTTTAGTCCCTTGAATGGTGCTGTGTGGGCTGCAAGGCCCTTCACAAAGCAGCTAGCAGTAAATTGCTCACTTTTGCTTGCCTTTTGTCTCTGGATTTGTGCAAACACTTTGCAGTTCTAAGGGCAATGGTGTCTGTGGGATGGAGTTTACTGAGGACTACGTTTAGTGGCTGTGATGACCACACAGAAACAGCGTTTCAATATGATTTTAATTGCAATAGTAAAATTATGTTATTATCTGTGTGTTCAAAACTTAAAGCTAACATATTATATAGATTTTCATGTTCTTATTTTTATGTAGGAATTTATTTTGAAAACCTTGCAATGGTGTAATGTGCAGAAAACAGTTTGATCAAACTCTGCTCTGCCTTGCTGCTGTGCACCTTGAGTGAAAACAAGATATTTTAGGTACTGTCTTTTTAAGAGTAACTTAACATGAAGCCCACTTTTTTTGAGTTAAGTTATATGTGAAGCAACTTAATTTGTCAATTGATTCTAGTGCCAATCTTAAGTGTTCATTGTAAAGACTGTACTTTCCTTTTTTAATGCAGCCTCAAGGGGGCACAAGCCAGTGTCCACCTTGTGCCGGTCCCAAGCCCGAATAA
>VXCM01005272.1:4211-39619 GCA_014773175.1 Lucifuga dentata
TGGTGGTGTGGGGAGGGGGAGGGGTCATGGCAGTGTTAGGACAGAAAAGCAGATGCGTCTCTTGTCAAGCGACTGTGACAGAGATCAAAAAGGCGTGAAGGATCCAAGCACATGACTGTTCGCTTTGGGGAAAAATTGGGATTTTAATAGCACGGCGATCAATGCCAGAAAAAACAGACCCTTATTTTTCTCAAAACCAAAATCGGTACAGAACATTGGCCTGTGTGNATCAATGCCAGAAAAAACAGACCCTTATTTTTCTCGAAACCAAAATCGGTACAGAACATTGGCCTGTGTGGGGAGAGTCGGCTCCCGGCAGCCCTGATGAGGAAACCGCATGACAAGGCCAATTTAAAACGTGAAGAAAGTGTCTGTGTCCTAAAAGTGCGCCAGGGTTTTCTGCATTTTTTTCCCCCCAAGACAGCCAGTTTGTCTTTGGGGAGCATCCCAGTGGGCTCAACTCCTCTTTCACTAGAAAACCCCAACCAGCAAGTGTGAGTGGTCTCCCCTCAGCATCCTCCCCCGTTGATGCCTCACTCATCATTTCTCAGCTCCTCCTGCCAATGGCTTCTGTGAACAATTAGAGGTTGACTTTCCCAGCGTCTCAGACCGCAGCATCCCGATCTCTGGCCAGGGAGCTCCAACCGTCAGGCCAAGAAACCCGATTCTCTTCAAGTCCAGAGCTGAGTTATTCTATTTATTCATTACTGACTATTAGTAAGCCCGCTGTCCTCCTGTTTATGATTTACCACCTCCACACATTTCATGGATAACGCTCCACAGATAGCAGCAAATTAACTGCATTCATTTAATGTCTGGAATAATAAAGCCTTCAGTGGATTCATTTCTGAATGTCCAAAGCTTCTTCCCAACTCTGCAGCTGATTGGTTGCTTGTTTGAGTCAGGGTCACCAGACGGTTAAGTCAGGATGGCAGGATTTTCTCAGTAATTTTACATGCACGTTGAAACTTTGATTCTGCTTGAGTTAATGGTGCAATATATTTTTTTAAATGTCAAGATCGAAATTTGCATAAATCGACAGCATCATCCAAGTAACTGACCAAGATTATGTGATTGTAATTCGATTTAATCAAGCATGTAAACGCTTCATCGGCTTGCAATAAGCGTAAGCAATCTCCACTAGCATTTTGGCTGCAAAAACTTGACCAGATGACATATAGGCCAATGTTTTCCTCTTTATTGTAACAAACCAAATACTGAAGCACTACAGGAAATAGATTAACAGATTGACAAGGGTGGGACATTAAAAGGAACAACTTTACAACCAAGCCAAGTATGAATCTATATATACTGTTTATAAAAAACATTTGTCCCGTGATCGTAATGAGACTTGCAGCTTCCCACTAAATAGGAACAGTTGTGTTGAGAAGAACATCTACTGATGTAAACTGATCTGCGGGAGCATATAGAAAACTTCCAAGCTTTTTTTTTTTTTTNGGAAGAGATGAGGAATTCCTCTGGCCTATGGACAGCAGTTGTTCTCCCACGAGGATGGAAAAGTATCTGGGAAGAGGAGAAATTGGGGATCGGGAAAAAATGATGGGAAGATCTACATTTTCATTGTACTGGATTCTCAGAATGGAGGACTCAAAATGATCCTAAATGGTAGAGCATGACAGGAAAGAGTCCATGAAACTCTGAGGATTTAGAGTAATGTTTCCCAGGCACGATCAACCCATGATCCTGACAGGACGGGGGTGGTTTCCTGTTCTACTTTCCAGTGCACCGCAGTGTAGGACATCAAAACTTTAACAGAGGGGAGTTTAAGGAGGATTTGTATGACAATTAACTCATCTCTACTTTTTAAGTAATCAAAGTCAATAGGTTTCTGGGCTTTATGAAACCGCAGGCCATCGTGTTTTATCCTGGAATATCAAAGCACAACTGATAAAGCACTTCAGTGCTTTTTTTCAAATTAGGCAACAGATGTTGCATTGTGGAATTCCTCACATTTAAGCCCACTTCATGCTTCTTTTGACAGGTTATGCATTCACAATTATGTCACTGTAATGTGTACGGAGACCTGATGCCTGTCTATCAAAATGTGAAACACTGCAGACGCAGCAAACACACAACAAAACACGATCAAAAAGAAACAACACTCAGGACAGTGAACATTAAAAGCACATTGCACTAGGCTGCAACCCGCACACACACCAAACACAGTCAATATGCATAAAAACAGGGTCTTTACAAGTCAAAGTTTCTTTCAGGGCACTAGTGAAAATATGTGCACCCAGAAAAGGCAGACGGCGCATGCACAGGTGCACTGAGTACGTTTCAGCTTTAAACCGCAGGACTTGAACAAGGAATTCTAGCTGCCGCCTTCTCCTGATGCCCCACACTTGACCGTGGGCCTCAGTCTTCCCCCCAGCTGCTGCATGGCGGGCACGGGCGGCAGAGCCGGCACCTGTCTCTGACAAGCCTCAGCATTCACACTGACTCTGGTTTCCTGAGACTGACTGCCTGGCAGTCAGGTGACAAATGCTAACACACACACTGCCTCTGACACGGAGTGCAAACACACAGCAGCAATTCAAATCTACTGACCCAAGAGGCACTTAAGGATGAGCTGGACCACTTAAAAAGCATCAGTTTCATAGCGTGAGAGGTCTCAGCCTCTCATGTCTCTGTCTCGATACCAAGCTGTGCCCTGATTCAGGCTGTGGCTTGGAGTTGTAAACCCAAGCTTCCCTCAACGCCTCTCACCCGCCCGGCTATGCTCTAACCGCTGTTTTTGCATACCACTCAGCTTGCGTAACTGTTGAGTGGTTTTGCTCCAGGAAGACAATGGCGGTGTCACAGACTAACAGAGGCTCAGTCATGTAATGTAAATGCATCGCAAGAGTTGATAAACACAAATCGGTCCGCAATGCATAAAGAAATGGACAGAAAAACAACTTGACAGACCTGGAACATTGAGCAACAGAAATGTTTTCATGATAACAGAGGAGAGCGTGTAGATGAAACTGCCAGTGGCTGCTTAGGCCGAAAGGCAGGATTTGTCAGGTGAGCCTGTCAGCACAGCTGAGGGCCTCGCATGGACCGCGAACACATCAGCGTCCACACTGTAATTGTAACTCAATTTGAAACGCCCCGGGTTCAGCAAGAGTATCAGTCAATCTGGGTCACAGTGTGTGTGATTGAATTGTACACATCCCAGCACAGCTACAACTGACACCATCAGTATTAACACAAACTCCATTACAGCAGTGTTTTACTTTTTAATGGAATAGTTTTGGGTCTTTTTTTGAACATAAAGAAATGAAACGGTGATATTTTAAAAAGAGTTACAGCTTTCAAGAAGACAACTTGATACTGCAACTTGAAATTAGCTTATAGTTCTGACTTTTTTTAAAGGATCATACCGGTGGTTTTGCAAGTTTGAACCCAATATAGACAACCTGCATACTTGTTACGTTACTGACAACCATTTTCCAAAATATACTAAGTATCAGAATTCTTTTTCCTACCCTCCAGACTGCCATTGATTTCAGTTCATTCTAGTGCGCTACAAAAATGAACTTGTTGAGACTTAAAACGTGCTTGAGATAAGTAATAGCATGGACTGCATGGAAGAAAATCTATGTATCCCCAAGGAATACAGTCCCAGGAGCTTTTAATGAGAAATTAAAAAATGACCAGCCATTCTACATTCAGATGTATGTACAGTATTATCTGGCCAAACATTGAATTTTGAGGTGGATGTACCATCTAAACATTTGATTGTAAAAGATTATGGGATTTTGGCAAAGTAACAGAAAAACTAAAATACATTTTTATGTTTTGGAAAATGGTTGTCAGCAACATAACGTGTATGTGTGTAGTATTTATTGGGCTTAAACGCAAAATCACCGTTATGGTCTTTTAAAGCATTTAATTACTGTTAATGTTCACGACATGGCTACAACTGCTGCATATAGAAAAAGCAGTCATTCGTCTCAGTGGGGGGGTGAGGGGTGATGAAAGCAGACGGCTGGACAGGACCTGATGGAGCAATCTGTAAGTCCACCATGCTGGCACTCACTCTGCCAACCACTGGAGCACAGCTGCGTTTCCCCACCTCATTTGCAAAGCCATCCCACTTCCCTCCCACTCAGTGCATCTTTTTGTCATTTCCATGTCCAGGCTCCATTTGTTTTTGTCCACCCAAATGGCAGGGGAGAGACTGGAGTGAAGCAAGGGAACCAGCTCTCAAGGAGACTGCTGTGCAACCAAAGAGCATCTTCACATGTAGCCCGACACCCNACACACACACACACTCACCTCTCCCTGCCTGACTAATGTGCCCTGACACTCGTACATCACCCGTAAATTGGCCAAATGAATTAACCACGGCCCCTGCTTAGCTTTACGGGCTCTAAATGGATTTTCTCCTCTCCAGGTCTGCCCAATAATTGCATTTATCCATCTTGTTGAAGCCAGGTTTACACACTCGCGAAGATTATGCCAATCCCCGGATGCGTTTTCCGCTCTGGTGGCAAGAGTGTGAGAGATTTGTCATTGGATCATAACAGGTAATTCAAACAACAATTAGCTTGACGATTCCATCGTGTGTCAATGTCTGGCTCCTTGTTGGTCAGGACTGTGGTTAGTGCGTCTGTCTGTGTACGTCTTCTCCTCTTTCTAGTTGCACTTCCCACATGTCTCAGTGATAAATGGAGCCTTGTGATTTTTTTTAATCTATCATCTAAACTTCCAGACTGAAGCGGCAAAAAGCCACAGCAGGGAGGAAAGTATGAGCTGCGAGTCTTCATCGTTCACACACGCACACTGAATGAGAGAGAGGGAGAAAGAGAGAGGGTGAAGGCAGGGCTGTGAACGCTGGCATCAGTGGGGGTCATCGCCACACTTGTGAATGTTTGAACAGTAGTGCATTAGACACCAGGGGGCCCAAAGGACAATTCAGCTATGTAAACATGTAGCAACTTCCTTCCCTCTGCTCCTCCAGGCCTGAACTGAGACAAGCCACTGTTTAAACAGCACCCAGAGCATTCCTGCGCCTGGGCCTCGGCCAGCTGCTGCAGCCACGCTGCAGGCCTGAGCAGAGACAGACACAGACCTTCCAACAGCAAGACTCATCCACAACGCACAAAGGCATTCTACAGACACGCAAAACCAGACTCTACTAGAAACGCTCCAAAGCCCTAAGCTAACATATATACTCCAGTATAAGCTGATCTCGTGTATAAGGCAACCCCCTGATTTTGACCTGCAAATTTAGATTTTTACAGAAACCTGTATATAAGCTGACCCCCTGATGTTGTTCTATCAATTTATTTGTTTAGCAAATTACCTGTTTTTCTGGGGATTGTCACTGTATTCCTGTGATTTTCTGAAAATAATCCACGTACCGGTAAACAGCTGATTACCGTGACTGACATTACCTGACATTAACTTTTCCGGACTCGTCTTCCTTGTCTGAATCGCCACACAGTTCATTCTATTCTGTGTAACGTGTCTTGAAACTAGCCTCATATGATGCTCTTTTTCTCTTCTGAGTCTGTGTAGTTTCCATTCTGTGTTGTATCTTATCTCAAGCTTCTTGGTAATAAGGCACAAAACATGTTGAACGAGACTACCAAACAACAGTACCGTACCGGTATATGAAACAACACTTTTAATAAAATCAACTCTGATTGGCCCATTCTTTTGTCTTTGACCAATCACAACAGTGCTTACTGGCCACCGCAAATGGCTGCTGCAAAATGTGCTGGATAAGATGTTTTGTTAGGAAATATCTCATTCTAAGGTATGATTTAAACTATTTTCCATGGGTAGTGTAACGAGTAGTATTTCCATCCCTGGAAATTTTGTTCTCTAGGATCAAATTTGAATGTCTCATGTATAAGCTGACCCCCTGATTTGCTTTGTGAAATTTGGTAATAAAAACTTGGCTTATACTTGAGTATATACGGTATTCATTTAAAGGACCAGACCATAAATACTACCTGCATACACATTACGTTACTGATAGCCAATTTCCAAAATAGCCAGTCAACTTCAAATGCGACACTGTGTCCTTGGGTCTTGAGCAATGAATCTGCCGAATTTCAACTTCATACAGTGCTGGTTCTAGAGATATTGGTGCCAAAGACAGAGATTTCTGTCTTTATAGTTAGATGCACCCACCTTAAAATTCAATGTTTTGCCTGCTAACAAGTACATCTGAAAGTATAAGGGCCAGTCATTTTTTTATTTCTCTGTAAAAGTCGTCTTTTCCTGGGACTATATTCCCTGGTGGAGACATACATTATCCCCCTGCCGCTCCATGATGGACCATTAAATAAAGTTACTTTGACAAAACATTTTATCAACATAGTGTTCACTGTGCTTGATTATTTCTCTCAAGCATGTTTCAAGTCTCTAAAAGTTGCTTTTTTTTAGCGTACTGGAATGAACTGAAACCAATAGCAGTATGGAAGGTAGGAAAAACAATTCTACAATTTATCGTTCCAGGAGTGTATTTTGGGAAATACACGACTGGTTGTCAGTAACATAACATACTATGCAGGTTATATATATATTGTGCTGAAACATACAAAATAGCCAGTATTGTCCTTTAAATGCTGTTAGCAAACTGATGTCCAATGGAAGAGAGATTTGATATTATAGGGTTAAAATATCATAACAGTCCAAATTGTTAGTCCTGAAGTCTTATACTTGACGCCACCTGTTATGATGAAGTTGGCGATTTATCTTTATTGATATTTGAAGTATGCAAAGTGGACCATCCATAAAGATAATGGAGGCAGTAAAGAGAAGATAAAGAGTCTTCTGGTTCTAAAGGGCGCCGTGACGTGCATCACATGACAACCTTTGTGATGCCAGCCCCTGCTGTCAATTTTCATTATGACTCCACGGCTTTCTGTTTGGCCAACGGTTAATATCTGAACTTAAACTGTTACTGACAAGCGATAACTTATAAGCTGAGAAAAAGGCCTTCCTTGTGTAACCAAGACCTTCCAGGCCAATATCCACTTTAACGGTTTGTGGTGTTAAAAAGGACAGCCACAGGACAAAGACTTGTGTCCCATTTTGGGTCTAAATCTAAACCAAGATTTAGAATATTAGCATTCCCATCCAATCACAGCATGTAAACTCAAAGCATGACCAAGCAAAAGCAACTTTTCACTGAGATGCGATAAAATGCAATTTCATATTTAACACAGAGAACTTTGAACAACTGTCATTCACATTTAGATTTATAAGAGGAAGACAACAATCATTGATTGCTTCCTCTGTCACTGCCTCAGCTCTGGACACCATGTGTGTGTTACCAACAGGTCCTGCAGGTCATTATTTCACTCAAACAGGAATTTCAGGGTGACTAGATTGCATTGTTTTCCGCCTCAACAGTGCCAAGTTCCCTCAGCCAGTTCATTCGGTTCCTCTGTCTGTCAATCCATCCCCTCAGGCTGGACGGATTGACGGACACTTGTTTCACCTCGGGACAGTTGTCCAAACAAGACACTCCATTCACTCTGACCCCTCGGGGAGGAAGGCAATCAACAATTCACTCAGTGCCGTGAGTCAATTTGTTCGCTTTTGGAATTGACCCCGAACGCAGCAGACACGCCGGCCCCTCGCCAGGCTGGAACGAGTACACAATACTGAAGTCTTTTTTTCACGCGCAAACATGGTTTTTAAAAAATCCATACAGGTGTTTGGAGTTTATTGAAAAGAAAAACATGTTGTTTTAAAAGCAACGGACAATTTTCTCAAACTTTCTTATAATCTAGAGAATCCGGCCTGCAAGATTTGAATGAAAGAATGAGAAAAGGAAATTAATTGGTTTAAATTTGTACGACCAATTTTGTTGCAAAAGCAGGTTTTCTGAGCAGCTGAAGCTGCATTTTTGAAGTAAAATAATAACTTTTCCTTTATGCACCTCACACACTGTGACCTGCACAATGCTTGGCAATTCAATGATCGTGTGCATGTGAGTGTGTGTGCAAAAGAGGAACTGTTTACATGGAATCTTATCTAATGCTGTGCACAAGTTGACAGCTGTCTCTTTATAAAAGCCCGGGTATTATTGCATGTAAATAGTTTCTAACAGCTGGTTAAAGAGCTAACATGGGAATTTGCTCTTAATCTGTTTTGCACTGGATTTGGTTTATCAACTCAAAAAAGGAAAAAAAAAAAAAAAANAAAAAAAAAAAAAAAAAGCTTTTCCACACTGCATGTCTGTGCAAAGGGCTCACGTTCTATTAGCCTTCAGCATTTTTTTTTTTAAAGTAATCTCACCAACATTTCTTTTCCAAATCCTATCATAATCCGCAGATTAGCAGATGTATTTATTCTAAAACCTCCCTCACCTTTTGCAGGCAGTTATGAATCCACCACCTTGCACAACAAACAAGCAGACAACCACCTCATTAGTGCTCTCTCTCTCTCTCTCTCTCTCTCTCTCTCTCTCTCTCTGCTTCCAAAACACACACATATAATCACACACGCTCCTTAGAGCTTATCCTGCTACAATTAAAAGTTTAATTAGGAGATTAAAAATACATTGACTGGAGTTTTATCACTTTAAACTCTCTTATTATGTGTTTAGCACATACACAAAAGTGCCTCCTCCCCATCTCAGCCATTTTGAATAGATAATAACTGAATAAATTCTGAAACAGCAATTAGAGGATAATATTGGGTTGTATATCATGTAACAAGAATTTAAATATAATAAAAGGTCAAACTACCGCAGGATATATGAGCTGAGGTAACGTAAGCTGTCTTCTTTCCATTTTCAAGATGAAAATGAAGTTTGCTCATGTTGTACAAGAAACATCAGGCCTGCTTGATTATTCTTGTAGCTGAAGGGGTGTGTGTGTGTGTGTGTGAAATACATAAATAACTAAATAAATGAAATATCAGCATGAATGAGATTCTTCTCTGCTGTAAAACGTTCCAGAACATTCTACCACATCCATTAAAAATGCTGCTGTACCACAGGTGTTCACTGCACACTGACACGGCCGGTCGCTATCTAACCCGACATGATCATTAAAAGCTGTGCTGCACCTCCTCCCTGCACGCGCGCGCACACACAAACACACACACACACACACACACACACACACACACACACAGGCTGAAAAAAAAATCCAATGGAAACTCAAGCACTCCATATCAGTTGTTGTAAAAAGGGGTGAGAGGGGAAGCTCCTTTCTCAACAAAAACGCATGTCAGCACTCGTGAACTTTGACCCTGCCCAAACACACTCCACAATCTAAACACAAGGCCAGAATTCCTCCAGCGTCACAGCGGCCCTCTCACTTGGCGCTCTTAAGGTCAATTTATTGATGACGGATAAGGAAGCTCCGAGAGAAGCATTCGGTGGGGAAACAGGTTGATTCAGATGCAAAAACCACAACACACACACACACACTCTGTCTGTTCACGTGTGTGACATTAAGCTCAAACTTGCCCGCTCCTATCCTTTCTCTCTGCTCAGGCCTGCTGTTTTTTTTTTTTTTTAAAGGGAAGATAAATGTGAAGCCTTGGGGCACTATTGTTTGGACATCTAACCAGGAACTGTCGCTGCTCTCATTGCCCTGGCATTAACAGCAATTATGCGCTCTATTCAGACGGCTTTTGTGTGACCGACCCCCAACCTCCTGGCCCCCTCCACTCACTCACACACACACACACAGACACACACAGAGTCCTAATAGACATTTCCCGCTTTTCTCTGCCCCGTGCTTTCCCTCCCACTCTGCTGGTGAACTCATTTGGCTACTGGAGAACTCAGGGTCCATTATGAATGAACTTACAGAAATATGCACTTTCAGGCAAGGCAAAGGATACAAAAAAAAAAAAAAAAAANAAAAAAAAAAAAAAAACAGACACGACAGAAGTTCTGGCAGGATGATATAAACAATTTTACATCACATCCTGTGGATTGTTACTGCTGTTTAAGTATGGTTTCACCGACTCGCAGAAAATAACATTTATAGTGGGTTTATAATTATGATACTTTCTAATAAATGCCAATTCCGGGGAATCACGTCTGAAACAGCTAATCCAAACCCTCATATCTGACAGACGCAATCAATAGTCATCAGCCTTATCTTTTCAGCTGGTTGCAGTGCAAAAACATGACCAGTGACATATGAAATCTCCAGCAAACCAGCTGAAATTATGTTATCGCTGCTTTCAATAACTTTATTTGAAACAGGTCCACGTGTGAGTTGAGGCTATGGGCTGCAAAATGAACATTCAACGCATGGATTTGTATATGGACCACTTCTACTCTATTCTGTATATATTATCATAAAGTTTGGTACGTGTTTGTCTTAAGAAATTAACGAAAACAGTGGTTCTCAAACTGTGGCACGTGTACTGCTGGTGGTACTTGAAGCTCCCTCTGGTGGGACTTCTGGTGGAAAATTTCTGCTGACAGTCAAAGCTAAGGAAATTCTTGAATTATGGCAAATTATTCACAAACACAATGAATTTAATTAAGAAAATATTGTTCAAAAGTTTAATTATTAATTTTTAATTAAGAAGTTAGTTTTTAATTGCCCAATTTGTAAGTGGCTGTTAGTAGCATTTGGAGCTCAGTTTCAGTTTCTTAAAGGTAATGGCTTGATGTTAAGGTGGTGCTTCAATGTTTTGGTTTGCTTGCTGAATCAGGATAATACTGCACTCTAAACAACATAACTGACATTAAATATGATCAACATCAAATTAAAAGCATCCGTGCATATTCTTGACCTCATTTTGGAACTACAAATGAACGCTAAATGCTAAACGTGCTGTCTACGAAGGAGGAACAAAATGAAAATAAAGACGTTATAAGCTTCATGCACAGACACAAATTCATCTGGTGGTTACATGCATGCTGAGAGAGAGAGAGAGAGAGAGAGAGAGAGAGAGAGAGAGAGAGAATAATTTAATTTCCATGTTTCAGGGAGCCCCAAGCCCTGTGGGCCAGCAGCACAGCTATCCTATATTTAACAGATGACAAAAGTTGCATTCCAGATGTACAGTACTATCTTTGTGTAGAGCTACAGAAATGTATGGGAGAAAGCGAGATTGAGGGAAGGGGAGGTGAGGGTGGGGGAGNACCAGTGCACAGCTGCTAAACTAATGCCGTTTTTTCCCCCCCTTTTCTCAGACGCAGCAAAGCCCAGCATGCTGGCTCCTCTGTACGAATGGGGACGGAAGGCTACAGGAGGCCAAAACGGATTTGCCCATGAGTAAAACAACACAATCTCTCACACTGAAATTAAAACGAGGCATCAAATTGGCCGTTATTACAAAAACATTGGCGTTAATAAATAAATTAAAAAGGGTTTGCGCTTGAAACCGAACGTCAGCTCGACCCAAACTCACGCCGCCACCAGGGATCCGCTGCTTCCTCTGTATGGGTTACAAATCTGATTGCAAACACACCCGCAACCGGGTCTTTTTTTAGGCCTGCGTGGTGTTTCACGCAGAGTGACAGGTTGAGAGAAGCGCGTAAACTCTGACGGCTCAGCCTGCCAACACCATCAGCATCACACAATTAAGCTCTGCTCACTGGAAGAAAAAATATATAGAGATCTCAGTAAATATTTACTGCGCAAATCTTTTCCATTCATTCACCAGCTACTAACAAAACCCTACTGTACTCCCTCTCTCCCTCTCTCTCTTCTCAGTCCCCCCCNCCCCTACATCTGCGATTCATTGACTTTACAATTTACCACATGTCGAGATGGGAGAGGTCGAGCCTCCATCTGAATCACGGCACAAATATGCGAGTGATTTATTGTTTTAAAAACTCTGGGCCGATTTAGTGCAACTCGGCTTTTCCTGAGCATTACTCCTATTGGCAGACCATGAACAATTACAGTTCAGACTAATTAAGCTCCGAGAATGTGCTGTGCACCACTAATGTCTTGCAGGCCCCAATTTTAGTTTAATGGTGCCAAAGTTTGTCCCCCCCCCCCGNCCCCCCCCCCCAGCTTAACTCCTCAAATCCAAAGCAGATTGTACTTTTTTATGGCTGTTTATTGAGTTGCAGAAAAATAAGGCCCTTTTCTTTCCTCTCTCCTTGCGTCGGATGAGAGAAGCAGCAGTGGAAAAGGGGGGGGTAGAGAGGAGGAGAGGGAGCACAAAAAAGGAGTAGTGGGAGGGATAGAGAGAGAGAGAGAGAGCGGGAGCCGCTTTCGCCATACTTTTGTAAACAAAAGTGATTTGCAAGACAAAAGGAGCACAACCTTCCAACTAAATTCAGAGTGCATTTTGTGGCTGGAGGCGGCCACGTCGTAGCAGCAAACCCCCCACAGACCAATTAGGCTCTATTAACATGTAAAGCCAATTTGATAAGGTGTGGGCCCTATCCTTTACATCCGCATTAAACTATCTTTCCTTGTCGCAGCCAAAAACCCATTTACAGCAGCAGAACACACATAATCCATATGATATTCCATTGTTATGCTTATGCTGCTAACACGTTTTAAAAAAAAGATACCGTCTGTGTCTATTAGAGGAGATAAGCCACAGCGACGCGTTCACATGTACACAAAAGAGGTGTAACACTCACTCCCATAGCCAATGTTCATTACAATAATCCCACCACAAATTCTACCGCTCCCTCTCCCCTAAATAATAATAATAAATATATAGGTCAGCCTGAATGAAAGTGTTTTGTTTTTTTTTTTAAATAGGTGAATCTGTGGCAGTGTGAAGGACGCTGACGTGACAACAAAACTCAAACAAGGAGGGAAAAGGAGAGAAAAAGCTTTGTTTCAAACGCACAAAGCCTTTCCACCGTCTTGTGGTGAAATTGCCACAGGTTCTAGGAGCGCCTTTTTTCACTCTAAACACAGCGGTGGATGCTGGGTGTTGCATTTTCTCCCCACCCCCCACTTTCTTGTTCTTTTTAAAACTACACGTAATTATACATCGAAACTCAAAACCTACGCCAAAAGTCTTCAGGCCTGGAGAATTATGGGGCCAGGGGTGGCGTCAAATATCTTAACATTCATAAGTCCGAGAGGCAGTAAATAAAGCCAGTGGATTTACGGCCCTGCAGCCCCGATGCAGGAGAGCCAGCCGCCCGGCTCCGGCTCTCCCTCCCTCAGCCTCTCTGTCTCCGTCTCCAGACCTGTTGAGGTGTGATGTTAGCCCACAGCACTGGAGTTAACCCGCCGTCTTTTCCACAAGCCCCGTGTTAGCATCGGCAGGGAACAAAAGGTAGACAGACAGAGAGGAAGAGAAAGAGATGGAAAACCGGGGTGAACTGGCCAGGCCGTGTCTCCGATTCAACCTGCATCCAGTGATCCAGCAGGCCTTTGTGTGAGGTTTAGGGAGGAGGGAGAGACAGCAGGGAGAGGAGAGGGAGGAGACGAGGGCAGGAAGGCTTTTAAACCCCGGGCACAGCGTTATGTCAAATTGCTAAATGATACTAAATTGTGAGCCTCCCTGGATTTAGGTGGTAGGAAAAACAAATTCTCACTGGTTATAGCTCCCAGAGGTCAGACAAATTATGGTAACCACCACATGGTGGAATTTTTTTTTTTCCCCCTCCTCAAGTCATGCAATAACAAAATCTCGGAAACAAGGTAAAATGTCTGGATAGATCAAGGTCAGTGCCAGCTGACAGAAACATCTAAATTGATTAATTCTTCTCCTTAAAGCGACCTGATCATTTTGCCAGATAGAAAGACGGCATAAATTTCAACTGAAATGATCTAGATGTCGGAATGCAAATCCTAAAAATAACAGCGGCACATCGGCCAAACCAAGAGGAGCTTCAGGTGAAAAATGAAGGGAAAAGCAGCGAGAATCAAAGCCCATCACGACACGACAGAGAAAGTCTCATTCCAGTATAACACTAGCAGTCACATTCAGCACCTTACATGACACGTTAGGGAGCAAGACAGCTAATCAATGTCCAGGTGAATTATTTATACCAGCTTTAAGTCTAATACATTTATATTACAGCCACCGCTGACTTCAAAGCTCTAATGGCTGGACACACAGGGTGCTGGAGACGGTGGGGGCCGAGGCTGTACAGAAGAAAGACCACCGTAAGCCGGGAAGCACCAACTATTTTACCTTTCAAGCACATTTGTGAATTATGTTGCAATAAAAGCTGTTTTACATATGCAATCATTTGCTTTGTATCACATGTAATTTGGGAGTAAAATGCCTTCTGGATAGTCAGCAGTGGGCTTTTACCTTGAAAGTGATGCCAAAAGGAAACTAAACAACAGGAAACAAGTCGTGGTACATACATTAAAAATAAAAAATATAAAAAATAAGCCAAAGTGAAAATATTTCCCCATTTTGTTTGAAAATAGCATTTCTGGGGTGGAATTAAGAGGTCAAAGGTCAGCAGTGCCTTGCCGCAGCATCTTCCAGCCATGCTGCACATTTTTCTGCTTCTATAACTGCTGCATAAGCACAGTGAAACGAGCACGATGCAGACTGAAAACTACAAACTTCTACCAGCAAAACAAAGGGAGTGTTACAGGAAAAAAAAAAAAAAATCATGTGTGTTGGTGTGAATGTGTGTTTGTGTCAGAACTGATGAGAATAATGAGTGACTAATTCCACATACCAGCCGCTAGCGTTAACAAGGCTGGCTGACTAAGAGGGAGAGAATGGTAAAATGTTCTCATGTGTGCATATGCCGGGAATGACAAAATCTGCAAACTATAAAACACACACACACACACGTCAAGAGAATTCTGTAAGCACAAAAATTGTGTTCATGTTGGAGTCAAATGTAGAAATTGTGTCAAACACAAAACAAGGCATTACATGTCACGTGCGCACGGTGCACTAAAATCAAGGTAACAAATATCAGTTTCGTTAGCCAGGGCTGGTGTGTGTGGGGGGGAGGTGCGGAGGTCATATATCCTAATGCCTGGTCTTTGCCTTAACCTTGTAAAATGAGATGACAGGTCCTAAAGCGGAGACTTGTAATTGCAACCATTTAAAAAAGGGGGGCAAAAACACCCATGGTTGAGAAAATTATGCCGCTTAAGGATTGCCTTTGCCCAGTGGGACTAGTGAGGTGCTGAGCAAATGAGTAAGTGTGCATAATTATAGCATGGCTCATTGTGTCTAAATAAATAACATGAATTTATTTATAAATAAGTGTTTACATGGCACATGCTTTTTTTTTTTTTAAAGGCAATGGATTCCTCATTTCAAACAAAGGTACAGCACACATGCAGTGCAGAGAATAGCTTTGCAGGATCATTTCTATTCAATAAATCACTTTCCAAAAAATATATATCCACAAGAAAAAAAAAAGTTATTAATTGTGTGTTTTGATAAAGAAACTGTTAAATTTTTTTTTTTTTTTTTTTTGACAGGTGCACCTTTTACGTAATGCCTTTACACGTTTTGACACATGCAAACAACTTTGGTAAGTAGCATACTGATTTTTATTTGTGTGACCAGCATTGCTCACAATAAGCTCAGAAAGAAAGCCAGTGGAAAGGTCTGGATGCTCATGCAGCTTGTGGTGGAAAAAAGGGCATTTTTGATGAGGCTGTGCACACGCCAACTGCATTATTCAGTGGTTTAAAATCATGCATTTGTAACCTGGAATATAGCATAATAATAATAATAATAATAATAATAATAATAATAATAATTTAGCAATGGCCCGCGAATTTAATTTGATAGTTGTAAAAAATAAGAATGATAGCAAATGTAATTTTTCGGTGCTTAAGCTGTTAGCATGTTAGCTGCTGGTGACCTGCACGGGGCTGCAGGCGGACATGCTGCCAGCGTACTGTACACTTCAGGAACAGTTAGAAAACTTGGCTCTACGTTTTTATCTGCGTGACAACATCGCTTCTCCGGCTGCCTCCGTGTCTCCTCGCTGTCCGCGTCCGTGTGCGAGAGTGTGTGAGTGTGTGTGCACATTCGGTGGTAAATAAATGAACTTACTGTGCGTGCTGTTGGAGAAAGTGATCCATTGGGAAGGTAGGGGCTTGTGAGATCGGGGATCATTATAAATGGATAGCCCGGGTACGGTGGGCTCTTGAACAGCCCTCCATCTTGCCTTTTCGCAGCTAACATGGCGGGGGGGAAAAAGAAGAAAAGTTTTTATAAGTGGCCTTGAAAACTTTATTCCTTGAAAAATGCATTTGAGGAATAACGCGGAGGAGATCCTCCTCGCCAGGCACATATAATGTCATGGTGCAGAAAAAGACGGGAACAATAAAGCAGAAACTCACCCTCCTCTAAACTTTCTCTTGTTTTGTCTCTGAAAGTTTCAGATCTAGGCGGAGGCCGTCTTTCCGCCTTGAAATGCAATGAAACACAGGGATTGCGTTAAAGTTGACACAACGGGCGAGGGGATTAGCTAACTTTCTGTTCAAGTCCATTAATGTTAAAGTAAAAATACAGGCCGTAACCTAACAGAGCCGGAGACCAACGATTCCCGTTTTTAATGTGCCACTTACCTCAGAATCCGACGAGCTGTTTTGATTCGTTTCCGATTCGTTTACAAGTGAAGATTTGACATCTGCTAAATCCCTTTCTGCCGAGGAGTTCTCCGAAATTTTCTCCTCCTGCTCCCCTTCGTCTTTGAAGGAAATCATTTCATCGTTTGCACCCAGATCGTCCCCTCCACCGCCGTTGAGCTGCGGCATTTTTCCCGAGCAAAAATTTTGTGTGGGGCAAAACACAAAGTTTTAAACCCTTGATCTCGGTGATCTAGAAAGTCCGAGCTTAAGTTTAGGGTCTGTACTGGCGTTTTCCAAAGCACTGGCGGTTGGTAGAAAAGTGAAAAAGAGGGAATCTTGGCAGAAAAAGGAAGCCGGAGAAGGAGCCGAGCCGCTCGGATTGAGTGAGTTGAAGTTGGTCGGAGTGGTTTTCAGTTCAAAGGCGGCGCTGATTGACAGATAGAGAGGGATGGAAATAGAGAGTCTGGATTCAGGATTATTGACAGGGAGAAACACACAAGAAACTAATGAGATTCAAACAGGGAGGGACTTGAAGTGACGTTTTCATAAATAGGAGGAAAAGAGAGAGAGAGAGAGAGAGGGGCTGGATGAAGCCGGCGGATGACTGCAGAGAGAAGCATGTGAGGAGGAAAAAGGCAGTTTGGGAGAAGGACAGTGATGGTAAAATAGGAGGAAGAGAGGAGCAGCTTGCAAATGTGGATAAAACGCATATATGGGCGGTCTCCTGGTGAAAAAATAAGAAGGGGCACTTCCTCAGGCTGTTTGCAACCGCTTTGACTGCACCAGCAACACTGGGGCCAAAATAAAATTAATGCTTTGTATTATAGCCTAGAATAAACTTTTTTTTTCCTGTAATACCCACAACATTTATAGTCATTTTCTCTCACCTGCTAAACATCTAAGGCTAACCAAAAATGCTGAAAAGGTCAAATTACCTTCTATTTCAGATCTATTTTTCCTTATATAGATATTTTCTCAGATCTTTTTTTTTTTTTTTTTTTTTTTTTTTTTTGGAATAGGGGTGTAAGTGTATCTGCTTTCCTGACAGGTGTGATGTCCTCTGGGACAAAACCTGAATTCCTCACGATTCTTTTTATTTCTTCTCTTCTCTGAGCGGATTTGCTGGACACAAATAACTGATGCAAATATTAATAGTTCAAATATGCCTCTTATTCATATAGAAACAGCATCAAAAGAGACACTTGTAGTCTCCTGAAGCTTGTATATAAATTTAGTCAAGAGAAAAAAAATGGGGAAAAATATAATCTGGCTGTATAAATTATAAGGTATCCATTACATAATATGTCTACAATTTTTTTTTTTGTTGCTTCTTTTTTTTTAAATTTGTAACACACACCAGAGTTTTTTAGAAGACACAATTTCTTTTACTGATTGTATTCCAGTCAATGAACAATGAATATTAAAAATCTGAGACGATAAAGGGAATTTTTTTTTAAATTGAAATAATTTACTATGATTAAAATGCTCACCAAGGATAACTACAAAATAATAATAATAATAATAATAATAATAATAATAATAATAATATCCTTTGGTTTTTTTTACAAACCTGAAATTTATATGGAAGCCAATGCGGGGGGGGGCAAAGCCTTTTTTCAGCTCTACAAGGGGTTTGTGCGTGTGTGTGTGTGTGTGTGTGTGTGTGTTTGTACTGTACGTGTGTGTATTTGGATGATGAGCTCAGCACGGGTGATTCAGTAGCCTTATCTCATCAGCTCCGGAAATGCAGTTTCTGTTACAACCAACATTTGATGGCTCAATCACAAAATCAACAATGAATTTCAGATGTAACTGCATGAAATGCAGTTGTGACAAACATCCAGAAACATCCACTTAGACTCTGCAGCAACACAGGTGACGCCTTTCAAGCAGGTAGTGAATAAGTGAAAAATAAATCACTAGCATTTTAGATCTAAACATATTTTATAAAGAAGTAGATAATAATTATAAAGAAAATATCATGTTGTTTGATGAGTTGTACAAACATGACACTGTCAGATAGCAGTGAGGAGGAATTATGCACCTTAAGGGACAATACTGACAATATTGCATGTTCAAGCCCGAAACATACAACCAGCATACATGTTGCATTACTGACAAGTATTTCCTAAAATGTGTTACCTTCATGGTAAATTTTAAATTTTTTTTTCTACTTTCTAGACCACCATTGGTTTCAGTTCATTCCAGTAAACTATTAAAATCAACTTGTAGAGACTTAAAACATGCTTGAGATATGTAATCTATCTTACCAAATGATATGTCTATTATGTTTTTTTGTTTTTTTTTTTTCAAAATAACTTTATTTAACTGATCCAATACGGAGCTCCACAGAAGACGATTAATGTTTCTGCCAGGGAATATAGTCCCAAGAGAAGACAGCTTTTCCAGAGAAATTAAAACAATGGTGTCTTCTACAATTACGCAAAAGTGTTAGCAGTTGAAACATTGAATTTTGAGATGAGTTTATCATTTGAACATTTGATTTTGAAAGATTACGGGGTTTGGCAAAATAACAGGAAAATTAAAATACCATTTTATGTTTTGAAAATTGCCAGTAATGTAATGTGTATGCAGGTAGTATTCTTTGGGCTTAAACATGTAAAATCGCTGGTGTGGTCCTTTAGGTGTTCTGATTCAGTCCATCTAGACCAGGCGATACCATTAAAGCACAGCATTTCTCTCAATAATCACTGATCTGCTTTATCTGGACAAGGTGAAAACAATATTCATGTTAGCTGGCTGCAGCTCAGCCTTCAGCATGAGGGAGCAGCGAGGCAGGTGAAAGATTGCCGCCTCTGCTTCTCATCGTGTGTCTGTGTTTAGGCAGCCGGTGGAGGAAGAAGAGGCACCCTGCCGCTCGGGGCCCTACAAACCTGAGCCCACACAGACCAGACCAAAGCGGAGGAGCTCCAAGCTGGCCTCTTCCCAGATTGCCTCAGCAGGTACCTGAGAGTTTAGTGGGGCTGGCAGCGTGTTATCATGCGTGCCGTGGGGACAGCTGCCTCTGATGATTCTAATCTACAGGAGCCTTTAATAAGATGATGATAGGCTGCGCTGCCAATGATGCTGCAGCATGTGCAGCATTCTGTTGGTCCTATTTAAGTCCGTTTGGGTTTGTGTCATCACAATGGCAATCAAAGTATGGAGGAAGTTAAAGGCATCAGAAATCTTCAGCTCTCCACTCATAAAAACAGCATCTGACATTGATATTAAAGGACCAATACTGGTGATTTTACATGTTTAAGCCCAATCAATACTACCTGCATACACATTACATTACTGCAAACCAATTAAAAAAAAAATGAAACCATATTTTAGTTTTTCTGTTATTTTTCCAAATCCTATAATCTTTTAAAATCATATGTGATCAGGTGATACACCCACCTTACGATTTAATGTTTTGCCTGCTAACAGTTTTGCAAGATTGTAGATGGATGGAAGATCGTTTTAATTTCTTGGTAAAAGCTGTCTTCTCCTTGGACTATATTCCCTGGTGGAGGCATAATTGTCTTCCATGCAGTTCTGTGTTGGACCAGTTAAATAAAGTTACTATGACAAAAAACTTAATAGACATAGAGTTCAATGTAATAGATTACCTACAAGTGCATTTATATGTTTGATTTTTGCTTTCAGTTTTGTCATGTGTCTACTACATAGGGTATATGTATAAGGTATTTGACCCAGATTTGTTTAGAATATGTACAGTATAATAATAATAATAATAATAATAATAATAATAATAATAATAATAATAATAATAATAATAATAAATGTACCAATTTCATTTTACTTGTATAAAATATGCTGGTTTGTAAATTTCAGGATTAGAATCTTACAGGTATCCAGATACATTTCTATAGATCACACTTTTTGGCTTTAATCATTGTGTGGATTCAAAATAGGGATGAAACTACTTTTAATGTTGACCAAATAGATCATCCAAAGTCTGTGTTTGAATATGCTGCATAAATGCAGTTTTTACAAAGAGGGCTAACAGTTTGTAAGATCAGAAAACAGTTTAAAGGTGTTCTAATTTACCTTACCTGGATAGTGTCCAGGTGCAAGGCAAAAATGAAAAGTAAAGGAAAGAATATATAAATTAATAATAATAATAAAAAAGATTTAACCACTGATAAATATCTTGGTATTAGTTTAGATCATTATAAAATTGTAATTTAACTTTGTTGACAGGGTGATAAAGTTTGTCTACTATAAAAGAAACAGAAGCTGGTTTAATAAATTGTGAATAAATAATCAAAGAAACAGGTTTAATAATCCTCACACAACTGAACTTTTGAGAAATCACCTACTCCCCTGTGTGAAGACTCTATTGTTTCATCTGGAGCAGCGAAAGCACCACTACAGTGTTTGCAGACAGTTAATTACCCATCATGCATCCATGTTGCCAACAAGCTAAAAGGTCTCCCATCCTGATTAACATATTATGGGTGGACATTTTATTCTTTTTTTCTTTTAAAAATATGCTTGTTAAATGGTACCAGTGGTTTGATTTATTCCAGCGCTCTGTAATGAAGTTTGCTCACTTGATAAAAAGTGAAAGTTAACATTTAACTTTAGCTGCATTTAGTCAACTGCAAATTTGCAAAACGTGTTAAACATTTTGGCATTTATTGGCAGCACAGCCCCTATGAATTATATCATCTGGACAATACTGAGGTTAGCCATAATTACATGTGTACTAATGGTTCTCATCATTTTTGCAATGGACATAAGTGGAGAATTACATGTCTGATTTAGCCGATTATACAAAGACTGTCGCATGCTGGATATTAGCCATTAGAGTAAAAGCAAATTATGCTACAAATTTAGCATGTTTGTGTTTAAATAGTTAATTCTGTTTACTTGAATAGTGCACTTATTACTATGCTTGTTAAATTCAGCCTCTATGCAGAATATTTTTGTGTTCTTATTTTAATTACTCTGTATATTATTGTGCTTAATGCTTGTTTGTGTATACATACATCAAAACAGGGCAAACAATAAGCAAAGCGTTGCCTTCTTGAAAAAAGATATCAAACTACATATATATACATTTTTCCTTTTTATTGTAATTGTAGGAAATGAGATCCTTTGCTCCCTCAGCATTTGAGACATTGGAAGAATGCATTTGAATATGCATAATAAAGTCTTTGTGTGTGTAAGCATTGTATGTAGAAGTAACCTTTCCTTCAGAAAAATATTTTAAAGCAAAATACTCAGCGTGGTGTTACCAAAACCTCAAAGATCATTTTCACAGAAGGTAATAGACAGTAATTTGTTGTCAGTGGAGACTACACCCTGTACATATGTATCTGCTTCCATCTGAAGGACCAGTCCATGTTTTGCATGAGTAAATCTATGAAGAAATCAGTGCGGAAATGGGGGTGAAAAAAAAGGCAAATATGACATATTTTCTTTTATTTATTTTCTGGCTCATAATGAAGACAGTGGAGGGATATGACAATGGCATTATAAGGAGTGAGTCACACTGGCCTGTAAGTCTGCTCTCATCTAAAATCAATATCAACCCTCCCCCCCGAGACGTTTCAGCTCACATAAGATACAGCTCAACAGCCATTTCATTAGATTAAAAGTTTATGAATCAATAGTCAAATAGATCTAAACTCACATGTATTATTCCAGGAAAATCCCAGGAGTGGGATCAGGAGTTTTCTTGTGAGCAGACTAGACTCTCATGATTAATGGAGGCACGCTGCTTTTCATATCTCTGTATTGGCCTAAACCATGAGCTGACTGTCTCCAGAACTCATCCACTCTACACACAGCATCGTGGGAACCATATTAGGCCAGCTACATGAGCTGTCTCCCTTTGCTTCCAAAACAAACAGGCAAGCGTTTTTCAGAAATGGACGCTATGGTCATTAATCAAGGTCCGAGGCAGGGCCTGAACTCTCTAAACATGGAATATACCTAAGAGACAAGATAACTTATAGTATGTACTGTACTTGGCTGCTCCAGACCTGCCAGCCGATACACACACACACATACACACGCCGTTCACCTGTCCATCACAGCAGCACCTCACAGGGAGCGTCGAGCCAAGCCGCTGCTGACTGGTAAATGTTAGATAAAGGTCAGAGGTATACACGCCAGCAGGTTTGGTGGTTTGAGTCATATTCTCACACCACCTTCACAACAAAAGCATCAGCTATCTGCCGAAGGGATTTTTATACTCCAATTCATGTCTTAATTGGTAGAGAAGATTGCATGTTTTAAACTTTAGAATTCTCTGGATGCAGTTAAAGGACCATACTGGTGGTTTTTGCATGTTTGATCCTAATATATACAACCTGCATACACATTACTTTAGTGATGATTTCCCAAAACATGCTGTAAAAGTTAGAATTGTTTTTCCTACCTTCAAGGTTTCTAATGGTTTCAGTTCATTTCCAGTACACTATAAAAATCAACTTGAAGAAACTTGTGATAGGTAAACCATTACAGCAAACACAATGTTTATTAAATTTTTTGTTCAAGTATCATTAACTGGTCCAACATGGAGCTGCACTGAAGAAAATGTATGTCTCTGCCAGGGAATATAGTCCCAGTAGAAGACAGTTTTTTACAGAGAAATTAAAAATGTCCATCCCTTCTACATTTACAAGTAAATATTAGGCAAAGCATTGAACATTTGAGTTTGAAAGATTAAAGGATTTAACAAATAAATGGAAAAAAAGATATGGTTTTATGTTTTGAAAAATGGTTGTCAGTAATGTAACATGTATGTGTGTGGTATTTATTGGGCTTAAAAATGCAAAAATCACCAGTATGGACCTTTACTATGCAGTGAGATTATTTAAGTATTTAATCAGTACAAATTATTTTGTTTCTAGAAATAAATGTTCGAATCTTAAAACAGAATGAAGCATGTTACTGCATTATAATTAAAAACATGACTCCAGATTCTAAAATTTTCTTCCACCTGTGATCCAGGTTTAACTGAGACCTTCCCAATCACTCTGTAAACAACAAACACCACAATTACTGTCTACTTGACACCAGAAAATGAACTTAGATCGTAGAATATTTCGCTTGTTTGTACAAGTGATTTTTTTTTTTTTTTTTTTTTTTTTTGCAGTATCACTACATGTCAGACAGAAAATCACTGACAGAATATGTAATTAAACCAGAAAAGGAATCACACATAACGTCCCAAAGGTATTGTTCATAAGAACACGGCCCCTGTCTGAGAAGATGGGAGCCCTCATCTCTGTGTTTCCATTCATGACTGAAAAATTATGACAAATGTGAAATGTTCTGTTGAGACATTTGACTGTGAAGCCACTACGGCAGAAGGCAGAGAACACATTTCTTTTCTTTGACCTTTGTGTTTTTGAACCCTTGATTACCAAGAAAAACAAAAAAAAACAAGGATGAAATACACAGGGCAAATGTGCAGAAATGGCTGTAGCTTCCTGTTGACCTCTGCTTTGTGTCAGTGGTACAATAGGAGCTCTCCCTTTTTGTGATGGTCTTCTATGCAGGGCCCTCCACATTTTGGACTCATAATGGTTAGAAACCCATTCTGACTGTCGGGTAAGAGACTGGGAGCATCTCATAGAGGACACTTCCTTGTTGACAACAGGAAGTAGGTGACCTCATTGTGCAAGGAAAACGAAGAAACAATGAGCCTGTCCCAAATAGTTGACTCGATGTGGACTTCTGGTCTTCATTTATGTGTGCTTGTGGAGTCCATGAGACTGTAGGGTGCTCCACTTGCCATCTGGGAGGTCACAAGTCATCCTTGATCACCCTTGATGCAGTCTTGAGTACTACGCTCCACAGTGGTCTAAAATCCAGAATTCTTTGCCAAGTTGGTGTGAACAACCATAACGGACCAAAATGAGGAGTGATATGGAGGACGGAATGCAGCTGATGGAAGCAAAAATATTCAGATAAAACTAAAGATCAAGATGCGTTTGATCAACTATTAATGTATTATAGGTTTACGTGTTTCATGTAAGTTCAGTTATGTGAACCTACTGTTAGCTAGCTATAGCAAGCCAAAGGAATGATTAGCTAAGTCTCTTGGTGTCTTGCAAAAAGAGGATGTCACCACAGTAAACACCAAAACGACATTAGGCAACATTTTGTTTCAGCTACAACAACATGACTGTCTCAAATGACCACCGTCTTTAGTCTTCGCACCCTCATGTGCCTGATGTCTAGCGCCCCACAGGAACATATTTGCTAATGTGGGCCTGGGCCGCTAATCGTCAAAGTCCAGACTCTGACTTGAAGGGCAAGGGCTTAGACCGCCATTTGGGATGGGGGGGTATGTCTTCTTTATGTTCCTGACAGTGGGAAGTAAAATTAAAATCAGACTGAGGTTAACTGCGTATGTGCATGATGGAGATCATGGAGTTATCATGTGGGTGGCATGATATGAAACTGGATTTGTTTCTGTTTTCTTATCTTCTTAGAGAGCTTGGACTAGATCGGGAACCGTTAATGTTTGGGCCTGTAAAGCCCTTTGAGATATTGTATGTGATATTGGGCTATGCAAATAAGCTTGATCTGGCTTAATTTGACTATATTGAATGTATTGTGTATGTGAATGTGTATGAATTTAACACGTGCAATCTTATATAAATCATTTTAATAGTAGAATTGCTTCCATATTGCATGTTCAAAGCACTTTAGCAATGAAAGACACATTTTGATAATATTCCTCACATTTTATCTTATAATCTTAAAGGACCATACCACCCATTTTGCATACTTGAGCCTAATATATTCCATTTTCATACACGTAAGGTACACAGAAAATTAGTCAAACCATGAAGAAGAATCTAAGATTTTACAGTATACATAAAGGTAAGTGCCACATTTTTTTTTTTCCCATTTGAACCTTGACACTGTTGCTCATTTGCTGAGTTTAAAAGTAGCAACTGTTTTCCTTTCAGTGCTGTAAGTTCAAGCTTGTAAGTACAAGCTTTAGCAGGGAGAAACAATAGCATACTTAACACACATTAATGAGCAACACAATGGAGATGTGACCTTGAATCAAATGAGTTTCATCTTCGTACGTTGTGTTCATTTGGCTATGTTTTCACTAACAGAGAGTTAGCTGAGCACATGTGCCTGGATCAGTGTTCTTTGTACGTACCAGTCAAAAGAAAGAAAGCTGAAAATTGTCCAAGGTTAAGTTGTGAGCAGTCTATAGTTGAAACAAAGGCTTATATCTCTGCAGTCACATGTTGCTGCCTTTACCACCTAACAAAGAAAAAGCAGTTATTCCAAAAGGAAAACAGCATGAAAACCTTAAACTATAATCAATTCATCAGATAGACAATTAAAAAAAAAAAAAAAAAAAAAAAATGAAAACTAAAAAAAAAGATAGAGGAAACATCTCTCCAGCATCACTGGCATTGGCATTCGCTGGGCTCATAACTTATCAATCAACCTGTATATGTATTGTGTAATGTATATTTGAGAATAACAGTAGAGGGTTGCACATAGCCCATTCTGCTCATCTTTACTGTGAATTATTTTTAGTTAGTAATGCTGTGTGAACTTAACATTTACATCCACATTTAACATCTGCACACTAAACTACAGTGACTGTTTAGTCCGTTAATATTTTATATTCTGCTTTATAGAGCACTTCCTCATTCATCAGCATATGTATTACACATCTGTATAGATTTGATCCTTTGTGTGGATTCCTATACTTTTGCACTGTCATAGGAAGATGCTACCAAGAATTCCATTACACATTTTTATATACTGTGTACACATATTTAATCCAAACCAGCTTCTGAGGCTGAAGAACACCATGTAGTCTAAGTTAGAGTGCAAAAGTGTGATGAAAGATTTAAGGTTGTATAGTAGTACTCTGTTTAAAAATTTAAAATCAGTTGTCAGCAACATAAATTCATCAACAACCTTCACATATGTATATACAGTCTGTTATTAACTGGCCTTGACCTTGCTACTAGTTGCCTACAATCCAAGTGTAAAGATTTGTGAAAACTCCTGTTTAAAAATTCATCAGTCATCCATCGTGAAGTTAATGGACATAATTCTACTGTTATACTGCAGAATAAAAGGTAGAAGGCAAAGGGAAAAATAGGCAGCCAGAACAACAAAATACACAAAACTACATATCACATGCTGTAATTTCTCTCTTTGGTGAACTAAAGCTCTTTGTTGCCAATCTGACACACGCTGCATGCTTACAGGTCTGTCAGCCTTTTGTTTTAAAGCCATGTGAGGGAAGTTTAAGGGCATAGTTAATCCAGATATTGATTACCTCTCAGGTATTCCTTCTTCCTAAAAATTGATCTCAAATCATACAAATAGTTCAGTGTAGATCAGCTACTGTGTGGGCACTTACACACACACACGCACACACACATGTACCAATAAGACCCCAAAGCTTCAGTCTTCAGCCTCAACTGGAGTTTTTGGCAGCACCCCTCATGGTCCTGTACCTCGGATCCTAATTGAGAAGTTAATGCAGAAAAATCAATTGGCCTCAACTTTTGTGTCCAATATACTCCTGAAGGCTTCAAGAGAGCAGCAATCAATGTTTTCCACATGGAAGCTCCAGCGCTGCCTCACACTTTTGTTTACGTGTTCATAGCTGGAGGATTTTGATGCATGAATTTCAATGAAATAAACACTAATGAATTCTCCACCTTTGTGATCCCCTGTGATGCCCAATGTATATTCCAGGGCATGAAATGATGCCTTTGGTCGCCACTTAAGCATCACTTAACGGTAGAAAGTATTGGGATATATTGTGTAGAAATGGTGTTCTTACCGGCAACACTTTTGAGCTTGCCTTATTTACACTTCAAAATGAGGATCTTTTAACATTCTGTGATCATCCGCTGCATTATTCGTGGATGAATCGGTGTGTTTTGTGCATCCCCTCTTGCCTAGAGGACATCAGCGTATTTGGGGCCATTTTAAAGCTTTGCTCATCATCATCAAGTCAATGAAAAGCAACCTTGAATTCCCTTTGACACAACTGTCTTTTTCCAGCACTCACACTTTAGGAGCTAAATGACTCGAGGAAAAAAAAGGCAAAATGGAGAAAAACGGCCATAAGAGAAAGATGGAAGGCAAAAATCTTTTAGTAACTATTTTATCAATTTTACACAACTACACTTTCCTGTTGTTTTTAATATCAAAATTCCAACTAAACGGACGCTCGCTCATAGTCGCTGCATTGGGAAAATGAGTCATGTTCTTCTTTGTACTTGTTAGCCACCTTCCAAATTCATCATAAGCCCAGAGATCAGATCACAGTAATATTTGATCAATATTAATAAGGATAGGCAAACTCTTCCAGTAATTACCGCAGTCTCTGGGCTTTGATTTTGACCATTACTAATGCCTCTGCATCTTTAGATTAAAAAAAGCGACCCCCTTTTATTTCATAACATTAAATCCCGACATGCATCTTCTAAAAGCTCTAATAAGACAAAGATAAGATTTGCATCCCCATACAAGTGTCTTTTTCAATTGATTATGAAGCCGCCATTGATGTGTGAGAAATTGATGTTTTCCTCTGTTCTTAAGGGCGGCTAATAGAAGGGGCGGGCCTCGAGGAGGAGACTTTGCTACTTTGATCTTCAATCAGTAAAAAATCCCACTTCTTCTTTGTCAGACTATATTTGGTAAATAACAGTGACAATCTGCAGGGCCTAGTAAAGGAGAGAAGGAGAGGGGGATGGATGTGGGGAGGTGAGGGAGAGAAAAGGATGGAGGAGAGACATAGTTCACATGTTAAATTTAGAGTGTGGAAGAAATGAGCAAAGGCTTTAACACGACTCCCCCAAAAACACCAACGTATCATGTGAATCAGTCATAAAAGACCTGAAGCCTGTTTGGCATCTTGGGCTCACACCGACGACAGGAAATATTTCTTACCTTGTTTATTTTGGGCAAATCAAATTTTACACGACTGTCACCATGTCTGTGTGAGTGACGTTACACGATAAAGTAGGTTTCTAATTAGGGCCCATGAAAAACAACAGGTGGATGTGAGAGAAGTAATAAATCATTCAGCCAATATGATGCCAGCAGCGCTTCCTTCTTTTCTTCTTCTGCATCTATAAAGACGTGCACTCCAAATAGATGTTGTGTACATCGCCACATATGTTTTACAGCATAATACTTTTTCATTATCTGGCATTTTTGTAATCAAATTCTCATGTCTGTGGATCAAAAAAGTATGACAAAACAAATCCTGGCTTTACATGCCACGGGTACATCAGGAAAAAATCAGATATTTTCACTGCAAAAAAAAAAATCCTTCAAAATCAGTCTGAGAAAAAGTATAATATAATGCAGGCAAATATTTTGTATAAGTCAAAAGTTCCAGTACATTCATGTTTCTAAAAATTTTGGTAAAATTTTATAGTGTTACTATTTTATTTAGTTCAATTTTCAATATTTTGTAATTTTACTCCATTATGTTTGTAAAAGAAATATTTAACTACATTACTCTGACTGATTACTGGGTAAATTATCTATGATTATTCATATAAGCTTTCTTTCTTTCTTTCTTTCTTTCTTTCTTTCTTTCTTTCTTTCTTTCTTTNGATTATTCATATAAGCTTTCTTTCTTTCTTTCTTTCTTTCTTTCTTTCTTTCTTTCTTTCTTTCTTTAAAATAACAAAGCAGCATGTCTCCTTTGAGGAAAAGTTGGAATACAGGAATTGTACTTACATTTGAGAATTTTTCCACTTTGATGTTGCTTCTTTTACCTAACTTCTACTTATTCCGCCACTGCATTCAGACATAATAACATCTGAAAAATAAAAACTGGCTAAATCCACCTCGGCTTTTGTCTCTTGAGATTGATCAACATAAATTAAGCAGAGTGGGATGCAAACCGCTGGAAATCCAACATGTTTGTATTTCTACACTGCATTATGAACATACAAACTAGCATGTAGTCTGTAGTTACCTAACAGCTGAATGAGAGGAACAATGGACAAATCACTTCATCATTGCATCATGGAAAGAGCTACTCTTATCATAACCAAGCATTCAGCATTTTTCTTCTAACTCCCATTTACGTCTTTAAAGGACCTTACCTGTGATCATGCATGTTTGAGCCTATATTCAATTTTCATACATGTAACATCACTACCAATCATTTCCCAAAGCATACTACTGGAACGGTGAATTAAAAAAAAAAAAATTCCTACCTTCCAGACCACCATTGATTTCAGTTCATTCTGGTATGCTATTAAAATCAACTTGTTGATACATGAAATGTTCTTGGAATAGGTAACCCATCATCGCAAGCAAGATGTGTAATCAGGTTTTTTTCAAAGTTATGTAATTTCAGCGTTTAAGTGCAATAAAAAAAGTGCAGAGTGAATGTATGTCTCCACCAGGGAATATAGTCCCAAAAGAGGACCTGCATTTATCGAAAAATTTAAACAACTGTGATTTCATTCATTCATTCAGGCTGCGTAACTATTAGCAGGCAAATCATCGATTTTTAAGGTGGGTATATTGCTTGAATATTTGATTTTGAAAGATTAAGAGATTCTGCAAAATATCAGGAAAGCTGTTATACGGTTTGATCTTTTGGGAAATGGTTGTCAGTAATGTAACGTATGAAAATTTAATATATTAGGCTCAAACATGCAAAATNGGGAAATGGTTGTCAGTAATGTAACGTATGAAAATTTAATATATTAGGCTCAAACATGCAAAATGGCCAGTATGGTCCATTAAAGAAATTGGACAGACAAAGGTTGAGATGAAGCAGCATGGTGGGAGGTTGTGGAGAGGCTGGGGGCAGGCTGCAGGCAGAGGAGAGGGCAGGGGAGGGATCCAGCAACAGCGCCTCGATAAACCCCCACAGACGCCAGCAAGAAAACCTAACACGCCTTCAACACATGCAAGCACTCATTACAAATGTTTAGAACCTTTAAGGAATGAGATGCGGTTCAATAACAGCCCCTAACGCCTGAATAGCAAACTGGGGATAAACATGCAACAAAGGCCAAATAAAGATTAGTTAATTTTTTGTCTTTATTATATTTTTTTGCACGCTGGATAGTTGAGACAATGAGAACACAATGTATTGAAGATGGAAAAAGGCCTGATTTATGCTTGTGTTATTTTACAAAAACAACACGTATAGGCACAGTCACTTTATATATGTATATCTACATAAACATGTGCTCCTCATGAGATGCATTTAAGAATAAAAATGTAATTTAATCAGCTGATACCCACCACCCAGTATCCACGAACCCTCCCTCCATTCCCCTGCTGAGCTTGGATAGGGAATAGTGTGAAGTGTCATGGACATTTTCGATCTTGGATTTGCTTCGTCATTTTGAACTTCAGATCCTCTTGCTGGATCATGGGTCAGTCATGTTATGTATCTTCCTGTATTGTTACATCTTTGTTTGCTTTCTTTGTGATTTGCCTTCATCCCCACCTATGGCTTTGAATTGCTCCTGTCCATATTGCTTCCATTTTTCCTTACGTATTAAGGTTTTTTGAGGAGTTTTCCTTTGTTTTCTTGCTTTTCTACAGGGCTGGTGTTGGCATTGGAGCCATATTCAGCATGTGTACATGCACACTGTAGTCTGATTATTTGTCTTTATTCTGATTAAGGCAATGATGCAAGTAACACGTATGCATGGACAGAATGAATAGAATTCCGCAGTTCGCAGCATATGCATGACGTGTTGCATAATCAGAGTATGAGAGTCCCTCACATGAAGAAATGCATGTGGATCATAACATTTACAACCCAAATAAACTGACTTACAGTCACATAATCTAGATCTGCAGTAAGATTACTCAGATTTATGCTGATTTAATCTAGTTATGGTGTTTACATGGCATTAAAAAAGTCAGAGTATAATTAAAGTTTTAAAGTGCATGTAAATGTACTGATTGTGAATTGTTCAGAGCTTTCCACCACACAAAGGCGGTCAGATGAAAAAAACAAAACAAAACAAACAAAAAAAAAAACNTTTTTTTTTTTTTTTTTGGCTCCAAACCTTGCTTGTTCAGCATAAAGCAACTATGACGTCATAGGCCAAGAGGTAGGCTGAACTGCACTTTTTAAACTACCAGCAGTAATGATTAGCCAGAATTTCAGCACAGAAACTAACAAAACAAACAAAACAATTCAGCAGAAGATATCAACATGGCAACATGATGCAGTAGTGAGATAGGGCAAGCTGGAAACTTTGCTATGAAAAGCCGAAGCGATACAAAGGAATCATAGGCAAGCTGGAGAGAGCCGGTGTGATGCGCACCATGGACCAAATTATAAATAAGCTGGAGAAGTTAAAGGAGTAAAGGGACTGAAAGAGAGATGTCAGCAAAAGAAACGTAAAGATAAAGCAAGAAGACAAAGCATTCACACTTTAAAGCTACAATGTGAATGCAGGATGGTTTCTAAGAAAGGCCAAACTGAACACGGTCTAGCTCCGTCAAACATCGGAACCCAGAGTTTGAGCTGCCATGTGTGTGTGAAATATTCTTGACCAGACACTGACTGGGATGGATGGAAAAAATGCTAGAAACTATAGTAAAATATTTTGTTTAAAAAGCCTTCATGCAGGGTGAAAAATAGTAAATTTGAGCTTTGAATCCAGGCCAAACTGAGAAAGAGGTTGTTAAGGGCTTTAGGTGTGTATTTTTACTTGAGCAAATATCATTTAGATGGAGAGGTAATACTGGGAAAGCTGTTCCGTGTAGATATCAAGGAACCAAGGAAGAGTTTTCTTTATGGTTTTAGTGTTCTATCATCACCTTAACTCTGGAGTGAGATTATAACCATTACATAATTCAAATCAAAATCTGAGAAAAGTGAATCAAGAGTATGGATAAATAGAAGAAAAATATTTTAGACACCTACGTACTGCTGATAAGTTTGACTCCTTTTCTAAAGTGAGAGGAAATAAGGTTGTGAGTGTGGAAGGCTCTGCTCCTGGAAAGCTCCGGTGAGGACTGAAGGCTTCGTGTAGTGGTTACCGGCTCACTGAAGCCTCTGACCCAGCGACCACCAGCCTCTCAAAAGTAACTCAAGCCAAAAGTGAACATAAGAGGCTCTTTCTTTCAGCCCTGTTAGAGCCGCATCCATAAAAAGCTGCTCCGCTCCGTCTAAAGATGGCCGAGATTCGACCAAAACTATTCAAAGTGTTCACAGAGCAGGTGACAGACAAAGGAGTCGTGGAGGAAAACTTCCTCCTCTTTACCCAGGAATGAAAATTTTAGCAGGGCTGTTGCTCTCCGATCCCTGCAGGTCCATTAGTGCCCCCACACACCCCCACAGCAGGAGAGGAAAACCTGTGTCAAAAAGTCTGTTTTCTAACGGAGCCTCATCTGCATATTTGAATAATACATAGTGCTTATAAGCATATTAAATGGAATGTGGCCACACGTCATTTGAAGGCAGAGATTAGACCTTCCAGTTAATTATAAAGATGTCAAATGTCAGCGGGTGAACCCACACCCTGAGGTCACCCCCTTTAGTTTGGTGATTATATGCACAAACTATAGATAAAGTGTCATCATACAGGCTATTAAGGTGCTGAGCCTTAAAGAGAAGCTTCTCTCACCGTTATTACTATGCAGGATCTGTCAGAGGAGGAAAAACGAGACCATGCACTCTTAATGTTTCTCAAACAGTTACCAGCCTCGGCCTTATACCACCCACACACACACACTTTGAAACAAAGATTAATAGCACAAGAGAGAGAAGTAATAGGGAGGCTCAAGTGATGTTAGTTTGCTAAATTAGCTGGCTAATAAAATCACCATAATAAATCACCCTATCATATCATTTAGTCTGTTCTTGCTTGAAAATCTGCCAGTGAATGCAACATAATTATTTCAACTGCTTTCCAATACAAAAGTTCCAAGTTGATCGAGGTGGAAGAAGTACTGAAACCTTTACTTAAGTAAAATGGAAAAGTACTTCATCCCTGTTGTAGTAAAATTTAATAGGCATTAGCTGTAAAATGCATTCAGCTATTTGTAACAGTAAAAGTGAAGAATGGAGAGTTCAGAGTTTTAGGGATTTTCATTTTTATTTAATTTCTTCTACAATTCCACTTTTTTCAGACATTGTAATTTCCAAATGCCCAGTATTGGAGATTTTTCATCTCCAGTCAGTCTGTGCAGATGATGTCTAAAAGTTGTTGGGCTATTTCCATCTGAAATGTGGATATGGATGAGGAAAAGCAGAAACTGTTCCAAGATGGAAATTCTGTAGCATCTAGCAACAAGAGACAGAATGCAGCCAAAAAAGGTCACAGTATGTGTCTTTATTCTAGAAAATTCTGAGTTTATTTGTACTGGAAATAACATTACTGCACTGGTAGTTTTTTTTTTTTTGTTTGTTTGTTTTTTACTTGTTTGCTCAATTAAAGCCAAAAATGACTTAGTGAGTGGAGATTTTAGGGGTGTAGACCTGCAAGTTTCTCAAATCTTTACTGCTTTTGGCTAAGACAATAGACTTGGTTTGTTTGAGTGCATATCAGCATGTCTGTGTGTGTGTGTGTGTGTGTGTGTGTGTGTGTGTGTGTGTGGGCTTGTTTTGGTCATTACTGTACCATTAAGAGCCAATCAGCTCAGCGGGGCAGCCTAGTGGAAAGCAGTGCAGGCTTGAGAGAGCACCTTGGGTTCACCTTGACAGGACCGGCGGTGGAACAGGGCAGCCCTCTCTGTGTTCCTGTCAATCTGACCCCCCCACTCTGAAGTTCATTTAAAGGAGGAGCAGCGGCTCACTAGCTCCTAACAGGTAAGAAGGGCCCATATTATCAGCCCTCAGAGAGAGCAGGGCACAAGTCTGATGTGCTCTTTCAACTGTACTAAGCTGTCTGTAGCTCAGCTCACTGACTGACTAGACACACACACACACACACACACACACACACACACACACACGTACAGGCAGCTCTGCCAGCTGATTGGGACGCAGACAGAAAACAGAGAGAGAGAGAGAGACAGAAGGAGAGAGAGAAAGAGGAAGTGCAGGAGAGGAAGAGGAAAGATGAGAGGAACTGATTTGCATTGAGAAATGGAGATTTAAAGGACCACTTCAGTAGTTTTGTATGTTTGAGTCCAATATATACAACTTGCATACACGTTATGTTGCAGATAACCATTTCCCAGTACAGACAGTCCCCGACTTACGAACGTCTGAATTACGAATATCCGTACTTACGAAACGACCGCTGTAAAACCTATAAAATTAAAAATTCGAGTTACATACAATGGTTCGTAATAATGAACGGCACACTACTTTGTTATTTTATTATTATTATTACTGTACTGTACTGTATTATTATATTTAAGATGTTTTAGTATATCTGGAAGTGTTTCTTTAATGTTTCTTATGCATAGAAAGGTAAAATATATACTATACTGATGCTAGATATGAACCGTACGTAACTTTCCAGCTTACATACAAATCCGACTGAAAAACAGGCGTAAGAATGGAACTCATTCAAACCAGGGACTGCTTGTACCACCATTGGAGTGGTAAATATTAGAATTGTTTTTCTGACTTTCTAGGCTGCCATTGGTTTCAGTTCATTCCAGTATACTAAAAACTCGTAGAGACTTGAAACGTGCTTAAGATAAGTAATCCATCACAGCGAACACGACGTCTATTGAATTTTTTTTCGATGTAATTTTATTTAACTGGTCCAACATGAAGCTGCATGGAAGAAAATATCCACCAGGAAATGCAGTAGTAGGAGAAGATGACTTTTACAGAGAAATCAAAAATCAAGTCCTGTCTACATTCAGACGTATGTTGTGTTAGAGGTGAAATGTTGAATTTTAAGGTGGGTTTATCACCTGAACATCGGATTTTGAAATATTGGAGGATTTGCCAAAATAAGAGGAAAACTTCTTCTTCTTTCTTCTTTTCCTTTCGGCTTTCCCTTCAGGGGTCACCACAGCGAATCATCT
>VXCM01005273.1:0-13057 GCA_014773175.1 Lucifuga dentata
ATACACCCACCTTAAAAATCAATGTTTCGCCTGCTAATAGTTATGCAGCCTTATGAAGTCATGGTCATTTAAATTTTTCAGTAAACGCAGGTTTTCTTTTGGGACTATATTCCCTGGTAGAGACATACATTCACTCAGTGCTTTTTATTGTGCATAAACACTAAAATTATGAATCTTCGAAAAAAACCTGAATATACGTGTTGTTCACGATGATGGATTACCTATCCCAAGAATGTTTCAGGTGTCAACATAAGTTGATTTTAATAGCGTACCAGAATGAACTGAAACCAATGGCAGTGTGGAAGGTAGGGATTCATTTTTTTAAACACACTATTCCAGTAGTATGTTTTGGGAAATGATTGTCAGTAACCTTATGTATATGAAAATTGAATATATTAGGCTCAAACATGCAAAAATGAGTGGTATGGTACTTTAAGCCATAGTGGCTAGATAATGGGCTCTTGTTGACCAATTCTTCTTTAAACTAATTAGTTACATTTATTTTATATATTTATGTCATTTCCTCTGCAATAAATTGTAAAACAAACAGTGTATTAATGATTATTTTTTTTAAAATCTGGAGGTGGCCTCAAACTTCTGGCCTGTTGTGTAGGTGTTATACTTTCACTGATGTCATGATGTGTCATTTTTAGATGTTCCTGTTGAAAGCAGAGCAAATGAAGAGATATGAAAAGGAAAAGGTGGGTTGTAAATACGTGGCTTATGTTACTGTAATTCTCCTTTTTTCATATTACTTTATTATTGTAGTGGATTTGAATCTAGTAAGCGTTATGAACCCTTGATCTCTGACTTACAGATCAATCGTATAAACCAAGCCAGAGAGCAAGGCTGGAAGCATGTCTTAAGTTCTAGTGGAGGCAGCAGCCCAGAGAGGAAGGTACTAAAAATCCTTTACCTTATTTATGGTAGAATATTTTACTCCATCCATCCTATAAATTAATTTTAAGTATTCCCACATTTAGTATTGTGTTGTTATAATGTGATAGGTCAGCTGTTTCCTTTTAATGAAATACAGCTACTCCCTGTAGCTCAAAACAACTCTCTGTTCCCTAAATGCAGTGTTTTGTAGGTGGAAAGAGGCCTGCAGGTGTTGGCCCCTGTCCTGTTCAGGGCCCTACGCCAGGCCTGATCCCAAGTAAAAGCCCATATGAACACTTCCATGCTGCTCTGGACCAAATGGCTAAACCGCAGCCTAAAGAGGTCAACAGGGAGGGATCCTCAGCAGGAACAAGCAGCACCATTCGGTAAGTTTAAGCAATTTACAGCAGCCGTGTTAAATGTTTGGATTGATGGCATTGCATCTTTGTGTTAGAGGTGTACCTGCCGCTGCTGGCCCAGTGCGACCCAATGGCCCCACCCGATTATTTAACGCTGATGCAATCAAGAGAGAGTTACAGAGGCTGCAGCATGGTCCTAAACAAGCCCATAGCATCAGGTCAGTGAACCAGCTTCCCCCGTTAAAGGACCATACTGGCCATTTTTGCATGTTTGAGCCTAATATATTCAATTTTCGTTACTGACAACCCAATCCCAAAGGATAAAACCGTATTTCATCTTTTCTGATATTTTGCAAAATCTCTTAATCTTTCAAAATCAAATATTCAAGTGATACACCAATCTTAAAAATTGATGTTTCGCCTGCTAATAGTTATGCAGCCTTATGAAGTCATGGTTGTTAAAATTTTNTAAAAATTGATGTTTCGCCTGCTAATAGTTATGCAGCCTTATGAAGTCATGGTTGTTAAAATTTTTTGATAAACACAGATCTTCTTTTGGAATTATATTCCCCTGTGGAGACATACATTCACTCCGCGCTTTTTATTGCACTTAAATGCTTAAAATTACGTAACTTTGAAAAAAAAAAAGTTGTGTACATCTTGTTCATGATGATGGATTACTTATCCCAAGAATGTTTCAAGCATCAACAAGTTGATTTTAATAGCGTACCAGAACTAAGTGAAACCTATGGCGGTCTGGAAGGTAGAAAAAACATTTTTAATTCACCTTTCCAGTAGTATGCTTTCGAAAATGATTGTCAGTAACATTACATGTATGAAAATTGAAAATATTAGGCTCAAGCATGCAAAATGGGTGGAATGGTCCTTTAATGTTTCTAAAAAATGACGGCACATTTAGTGTGAAATTCTATTTTCTTACTTATTTAGTGTGAAACATGATTTGTGTTCATTGCTCATTCTGTTTCTAGGCAGCGTGGTCAAATGGCTGCTGAACAGGCCTATCATGTTGCAGAGTTTTTACAGCGTAAGAGAGAAGCCATGCTCAACAAAGTCCGTGCTGAGGGACAGCTGGTATGTAGTTGGACTTGCACCTTTATTTGAAAGTTTAGCTTATAGTTCAGTTCTATTGAAATGTCTTTGTTCTGTTGTTGGAATACTGAACCTTTTCCTATAGACTGAGGATGGTTTTGCATGAACAGTGATGCAGCGACACTGATGCGAATCTTAAAGCTCCATTAAGCAATATTTAACATTGAATCGAACGATTCCCCTGCTAGTACTTCTGATCCCACTGACAATCAACGGCTCAGCCTGCAGCTCTGCTCAGCTCTCAGAAGGCACATTCAGCTAAATGTTTCACTGTGCACATCCCCTGAATTATGCCTCACATCAAAATCTGAGCAGCAGTAACCGCATACAAGCCTATTGTACACCATCTTCCCAATGGGGAAATGGCAGAAAGCTGAAATAAACAAGCAGCTACTGAAGAAAGTGGAACATTTGCTAACATAAAGCCACCCAAATGTTTTTCTAAGAAGTTGGCAGAGAGACATATTACACCAGTGATTTTTAGATTTGTCATGCAGTGAGAAAGCTGACCCCAGTGTGATGCACGTGTTGTTTTGTTTATGTAACTAGGTAATCCTTTGCTACTCCATAGTCATGTCAGGGCTGTGTTTCTGTGAGTTTGCATGCCCCCCAGTGGTCAGAATTACTTATTGCAGCTTTAAGACATCAGGGCTAAATATCTCCTGGCAACATCTCCTTGTGGCAGTTAGATGTCCTTCTAAAGTGTGGTTGAATTGAACGGTAAACAGGGTACTCGGCAAAACCTGACAGCCATCTATGGAAGCCGGGCTGGTTTGGTTCGGTGCAGGAGACCCAAAGCCAACAAAGAGGAGGAGGTAGGGGCCCAGGCCTGAATGGCCAGTCTCACACTCCACCCGGTCCTCACTCATTCCATGCCTGGTTTGGCTTGTCTTTCTTCATTTGTCCGCAAAACACTCCCTTTGGCACAAAATGCAGCCCAGTCTTTCAAACCCATGTCCACTCCTTGCACAGTTTGTGGTGTGTGTGAATGTGTGAGTCCAAGGAGAATTGTATGCTGGAGCTGATCCACAAGTTTTTTTTATCCCCTTAATAATGGCTGTTAACAATTAAAAAATTGTTTATTTTGATAATTAATGTGTATTTTGACCCATTTGAAAGAATCATACTACCTCAGTTTTGACTTGCGTATTACAGCTTGTTGCTTTAATGTGACTTAAAATTTTTTTTCGTGTTAATTGCAAAGTTCTGACTAAATGGCTGATACATTTTTAATTTGATTTCTTTTTTAAACTTTTGTGTTTATGCATAGTTGCTAACATCATATGCATTGTAAAAACTTTGCCTTTCATAATTGCTATGTCTGTATGTAAATATTTTGTATGATTGTGACCTCAAATATCAATACCATCTTCTGTCTGTGTCCGTGCGAGTCTTCGTATTACTGTGTAGTTGTATGCTTGGCACAAGTAACATTGAAGTTTTTATTCTCAGGAGTACTTGGCAAGGCTGAGGCAGATCCGATTGCAGAACTTCAACGAGCGTCAGCAGATCAAAGCTCGGCTCAGAGGAGAGAAGGTACGGTCCTCCACCCTTCCTCTGAGATCATCTTTTAATAAAAGTGCTTTCACTTTTGTCTGACTTTCTGTCTTTCGGCTGTCGGTGGTGCCTGCCTCAGTACGAAAGTGATGGATCTGACAGCCAGGAGTCCAGTGAGGAGGCAGAACTCAGGAGGAAGAAGACAGAGGCTTTGAAAGTGAGTCCGCTTAGAAAACCAATATTCAGCCTTGCGAGTATGTACTGCACATTTTTGAAATAAGTTTCAGAAGTTCTTCCGAAGAACCACATGCAAGGAAAAAAAAAACAATAAAACCAAAACCATTGTGATGAAAGCAGATATTGAAGCAAAAATGAAAGATGTCAGTTAATTTAAACCTGGGTTTGGGGCCAACTTGATTGTACAGTCCTTTAAAGGACCATACCACCCATTTTGCATGTTTGAGCCTAATATATTCAATTTTCATACGCGTAACANTTTAAAGGACCATACCACCCATTTTGCATGTTTGAGCCTAATATATTCAATTTTCATACGCGTAACATTACTGATAACCATTTCCCAAAGGATGAAACTGTATTTCTTTCAGCTTTCCTGATATTTCAAAATCTGTTAATCTTTCAAAATCAAATATTCAAGCAATACACCCACCTTAAAAATCGAAGTTTCTCGCCTACTAATAGTTATGCAGCCTTATGAAGTCACAGTTGTTTAAATTTTTTGAAAAACACAGGTCTTCTTTTGGGACTACTGTATATTCCCAGGTGGAGACATACATTCACTCCGCTCTTTGTATACTGTGTAGTTTTAGCGCTTTAACGCTAAAATTATGTCACTTCTAAAAAAAAAAACCTGAATATATGTGTTGTTCATGATAATGGATTACCTAGCCCAAGAACTTTTCAAGTATCAACATGATTTTAATAGCATACCAGAATGAACTGAAACCAATGGAGGTCTGGAAAGTAGGAAAAAAATTTTTTAACTCACCATTCCAGTGGTATGCTTTGGGAAATGATTGTCAGTAACATTACATGTATGAAAATTTAATATATTAGGCTCAAACATGCAAAATGGTATGGTCCTTTCAGTTATTAGAATGTGAATTTGTTTTTGTATATGTCAGGCCCAAGCAAATGCCCGTGCTGCTGTACTTAAAGAGCAACTAGAGAAGAAGAGGAGAGAAGCATATGAGAGAGAAAAGAAAGCTTGGGAGGAACATGTAAGGTCCTTTTTTTCATCCTTTATTGTTCCATTATTTATTTTTTAAGTCAGTAATTACTTGGTTTTACAGGTGCACTGGTTTTGATGTGTTCTTTGCGTATTGTTGAAGCTTGTAGCTCGGGAGCTAAAGGTTGGCGTGGCAGCAGGAAATGCAGCGGTAGCAGAAGCATCTACCTCTGACAGCTTGCAGCCTGGTTCATCTCAGCCAGAGATAGCCGCTAAAACTTCAGCCCAGCCTGCACCCAAACCCTCCAGCCCAGCTATATCCATGACTGCTGCGCTGAAGAATGTTGGAGCAGTCAGTCTACATTTACAACGTCTACCATTTCCTACATAGCGGCATTTGTGAAAGTATAATTGTGTGGCTGTAACACTTTGCATTTTTTTAACAGAATACTCCCCCAAAAGAAAGTTTACCTCAGCCAGACTCTGCTACAGTCCAGGTGAGTTTATTCATGGTCAGTCACTTAATTACTTATGAAAGAGTCAGTGACCAACATTTAAATCTCAATCTTTCCTGTTTCAAAAATGAGGACAGAGTATATAGCTTTTGCATTGTTGAACCATATTAAAGATAATTGTACTTCATGTTTATATCAGAGTGAGAAAAGGCAGATTCTCTGCAGACTGAATGAGAACCTAAAAGCTCAGAGCCCAGTAGAGGAGGAGGTTCCTTCACCCAGTGAGGAACCAGGACCTCCTCAGGAGAAGCAGTCGGTCACAGAGAGTCGTCCTGCCTCGAGTGGAGATCGGAAGAAATGGGAAGTAGCAGAGCCTCCTGTTCTTTCTGTGGCTCAGCAAACCTTAGAGGAAACCTGTGTCACTACAGCTAGTGAAACATTCGGTGAGTTGATCCCTCTACTGTCCCATTTGAGAAAATGTACAAGCTGGTACAATTTTTGTTTTCTCCATAATTTGGTGTTTACTGACTTACAGTTTTCAGAATTACTTCTTTTTTCCATATTTAGTTTATTTGTCACGTCTGTTTTAGCGAGGTGGATATTTTGCAATCACTGTGGATTTGCATAGCAAGAAATGCTTACAAAATCATGCATTTGTTTAAAAGATGTTACGTAAAAGAATGTTATGCAGAAAGTTTGCTCGATGTTTTGTTGAACATTCCTCTTCCCAGCTGCCTCCTTGGCTCCAGTTGATCGACCTTCATCTGGTGGAGACAGGAAGAAGTGGGAGGCAGGAGATCCAGGTGTCCTCTCTGTAGCCCAACAAACTCTAGAGGAGACCTGTATCAAGACCATTGGTCAGTAAGGTTCCCCTCAAATGAAAACACAGGTAGAGTCCCTGAAAAATACAAATGTCACCCTTCTCTCTCTCTCTCTCCCTCCCCCCTCTCTGTAATGTATAGAAAAGACAGTGGGTGAAGTCATTCAGATGAATGTACTGCGGATTGATGCTCCTAGGAAGGTATGGGGGATGAGCCCAGTCTCTCAGGTGCTGAGAGTCCTCCAGGAGGCAGAACTTCAGCCCCTCACCCAAAAATTGGAGAATATAGTTATCGGTGAAGTGGAGCTTTCCAAACAAGGTTAATCATGATTTAGTCATCATGTTTTTACCATATAAATGAGCCGATTTTTGTAAAACTAAAAAGTACTAATACACAGTGTAAGCCTCAAGTATAAACCTATTTTCACCAGCCATCAACCCCCAAATTCCCCCAGATAAGCCTGACCAGACAGCAGCCACTGAGGTTTCGGGGACGCCTAAAGAGGTCTTGCCGCCGAAACCAGCGTCATCTGCTGCCGTTCAGAGCCCTGAGGTTCAGGAGGAGGGTGCAGCTGCGANCCGAAACCAGCGTCATCTGCTGCCGTTCAGAGCCCTGAGGTTCAGGAGGAGGGTGCAGCTGCGACAGAAGTTCCATATCAGGAATTATCTGTGGCCAGTGCAGTAGAAAGGCTGACATTACCTCCCGGCCTTACTGAATCTCAGGGTTGGTGTGTCACCTGAGCTCATATTGATGAGATATTTCAACTCATCATTCCTAAGAGTATTTTCAATGAAATCCAATCTGAATGCTTTCAGATCCGTCAGATGTGGAATCGATGGTGTTGGAAGAGTGCCCTAGTAAGCAGGATTCCCATCCCCCAGCTGATGTGCAGCAGGCATGGGAGCAAAAAGCCCAGCAGACAGAGTGAATATTCATGTTTATGATCAACCACGCATCTTCAGAAACAAATTCACCAAAATTAGCAGTTATACACAAAATAAAGCTTCATTCATTACCTGCTGGACATCTCATGAGTTGAAGATCTGCTAAAGTTGCTCTGTATTCTCCATCTCAGTCCTCTCTTAATTTAAGTTAAAAAATACCAGTTTTGATAGATGTTAAAATTTTATTTTGGAGCGAACTGCCCCTTTAATACCATAAAGACATCATACTTAATTGCAGAGCTAAAGTGTATTTTGCTTGTAGGCCACCAGAGGACATTGTAAGACCAGCAGTAGGCACCAAGGCGGTTGAGAAGACTGCAGACAAACCAACAGAATCATCTGGTAAAATGAATGTTTAGAGAGTTAAACTCACTTTTTTTAACATTATTGTCTTGACTTATCCTAACCCATCCCTCCTTCAGGTTTGGCGCAGTGTGAGGAGCCCTTGTTTATGAAACTGTGTTCCCCGGCACACCGACGCACTGCTGCCCTTGCAATCCTCTCGGCCCAGTCCTCTATGGATGAATCCTCCTCCTCTCTGGTCTCTCGCTCACGCTCCGTCTCACCTCTGCGCTCCAAACACCACGATGCCCTCCTCATCAGCCTCTCTACAGGCATGTTTGATGCCAACAACCCCAAGGTGATTACTGGCTGTCAGTGAAACACAAAACTTAGAATTTTTTTGAATGAACAGCCTTACGCTCACAATCGCATAATGAAAAAGTCTCATTTTTAGAATATAGCAGTGATCATGAAGGGCTGATGCGAATGTATGATCTGTGATATTGTTAGATGCAGTGTTTTCCATACATAGGCGAAACTTGGGCGGCCCGCCCAGGTAAATGAAGACCCGCCCAGGTTTCGCGGGACGACCCAGCCTTTAAAAAAATACACATTGAAGTCGTCAAACCACTGACCAAAATGTTGCTAAAATATGGAATAAATTTGTGATTTTACCGTTGTTTCGAAGGTAAAAGCATCCTAAAAAGATCCCATGATTACATTTTGTCACCATTAATCCATTTTACAGCAAATTCCTCATAGACCGGCATCTATCTCCTTCCATGAGTGAACCATAATGCTCAAATAATGGAGAATTTTTGCGGGTGTTATTATTATTATTTTTTTTACCTCAACTGCAGAGAGAGAACCAGGTTTTTATTCCAGCCAGGTCATTATTTCTAATTTTAAAATGTAACCTCCATGCTTCTCACCAAAGTTTCCCTNTATTCCAGCCAGGTCATTATTTCTAATTTTAAAATGTAACCTCCATGCTTCTCACCAAAGTTTCCCTGTGCTGTGTTATAGTTAATTAGTTTCTTTAGTTTTTCTTCAAAACCCCTCTGAGGTCAAATGAAAACGCGCTTGTTGTGTTATTGTGGTTGCCTAACAACCAATAGTATACAGCCCACTAGCGGCCATTTTCAACTAGATAAGAGCGTTTTATGCTTTTTCTTTGCACTTTAAAGCCAAATAGCAATGTTAAACTTTTGTTGGAATCTTCTGTTGCACAATTATCTTTTTTTTTTGTTTTTTTGAGGGGGGCGGGGGTTGTTGTATGGGTTGCGTGTGACCCACCACCACAAGTAAATTTTCAACCTGTGGGAAACTGAGATGTTAATTATCTGATGAATGGCCATTGCAGGCGTTGAAGAATGCACGCTTGTCCACATGCCTGTTGTAATGTAGAGGCTTGTGGTATTTTTAGGTTGGATTTTTAGTCTTCTTTATTAATGAGTGGGCCTGGAATAGAGCCAGGGCCATTACTCACACAGTCTGAACCTGCAGTGGGTCTGATATGAAAGAAAAAAAGCATCCATCAGCCCACGTCTTTCATAAACGTCACCAGGGACGTGCAGAACCCAGCTCAACATTTTTATATAGCTCCCTAGAGCCATATAGAATATGAATGTGTGTGTTTTATCAGCTTTGGCTGTTCCCTGACTACTATGTTCCTGAGTGGGAGTGTTACTAATGAAATTTTCCACATGTCTGATATGCACCAGAGGCCCTTCCACATTGCTCTTGCACGCAGTCAAATACATTTCTTGGCAAGGGCTGATTTTTGGAACACAGCTGTCATGGTATAAGTCGTAGCATCCTTTTTTTGTTGCCAATTACTTCTGTCTTGCCAATCAGATCATTCTGACCTATGCCCATAAAATTATAGCATGTGGTGATGTTTGCATTGTCCTGTCAGATGCTGCGGACTTGTTCTCTACCAGATCTCAGTCGTCTCTTCAGCTCCCATCAGGACTCTGCAATGTCTACCGAGGCAGCTGTTGCCCCAGACACTAACCTGGAAATTGAGGACCTGGATGAGGCAGCTAAAGACGAGGATCAGTCAGAGCCTGAGGAGTAAGACACACAAATTAAATCTCACAGTAGACCTGCTCATTGCACTCTAGATGGCTTCAATAAAAGACTTTTGCAGACTATAGGTACTTGTAGAGAACTGGTCTCAACAAGTTGGCTACGTGGTTTGAGATTTATGTTCTAGAATGAAGACTAAAAAGTTTCATATTGAATGTAGGATTTCATCATAAAATAACATAAATTCTGAACGCAGGCTTTAGAGATGACACGACAGATGTGAGAGACGACTTTATCAAAGTGTGAAGTTTTTCACTTCACAAAGACATGATTTAAAGCAATCAGAAGATGTTGCGTTGCGTACTGTATAATTAGAATATGCTTTTTTTTCCCCACCCAGTGCATATGAGGACGAAGACCTGCGGGATATCAGGGCCTCCATGGAGAGACTGCTGCAAGAAGATGGCGACTCAACCACGAGTCCTCCAGAGGATGCAGCAGGAGACTTGAATGGAAACCCTCCAGAGGTTGAAAATCAAGAGGCTTTCGACAGGATCACAACTGGGACTGAGCAAGACAACCATCAGATGACTTTAGATGATGATGAGGAGGAGGAGGAGGAGGAGGAGGAGGATGACGACGATGATGATGAAGAAGGGGAGGAGGAGGAGGAGGAGGAAGAGGAAGAGGAAGAGGAATGCTCAAATGGAAGTCCTGGTGATGAGGAAGCTGGGGGACTCCTAACAAACGGTGTGGGAGATGAGAACCAAAGTAGTGACAGTCAAATCAATGAAGAATGGCATTCAGGTAAGAAAATGCTGGAGTTATCAGTGCAGTGTAGTGTTTGAGATCATTATTATTATCATTATTATTATAATTAGTAATAGTAGTGTAGTAGCAGTAGTAGTAGCAGCATTAGTATTACTTCAGCTTGTTGAAATCAAAGTCATAATCATTACTCAACTGGAGCCTTTTATAGAACCATACCACCATTTTGCATGTTTGAGCCTAACATATTCAATTTTCATACATGTTACGCTACTGACAATCATTTCCCAAAGGATAAAACTGTATTTCAGCTTTCCTGATATTTTGCAAAATCTCTGAATCTTTCAAAATCAAATATTCAAGCGATACACCCACCTTAAACATTGATATTTCGCCTGCTAATACTTATGCAGCCTTATGAAGTCACAGTCATTTAAATTTTTCAATAAACGCAGGTCTTCTTTTGGGACTATATTCCCCGGTGGAGACATACATTCACTCCGCGCTTTTTATTGCGCTTAAATGCTAAAATTACGTAATTTTGAAAAACAACCTGAATACACATCTTGTTCACGATGATGGATTACCTATCGCAAGAACATTTCAATTATCAACAAGTTGATTTTAATAGCGTACCAGAATGAACTGAAACCAATGGCGGTCTGGAAGGTAAAAAAAAAAAACAAAACTTAATTCATGGTTCAGTAGTATGCTTTGGGAAATGATTGTCAGTAACATTACATGTATGAAAATTTAATATATTAGGCTCAAACATGCAAAATGGCCAGTATGGTCCTTTAAATCTATATTTCATGTCCAATGATTAATGAATTTTGTAAGTGTCTATGTCATAAATAGTTTAGTTTTGCAAAATAAGCACCTTCAGAATGACCAAGAGTGATCAAGGCAAAACATAAAGATATTGTGAGAAGTGTAATTCTGCTGCTCTGTAGATGGCAGCGGGGAGGATGAGGGGGGAGAGGCTGAGCATCATGACAGCATCTTTAGCCGTCTGGAAGAGCTTCGCTTCAACCTGGAACAGCAGATGGGCTTTGAGAAGTTCATCGAGGCCTACAATAAGATTAAGGTACGAAAAGTTTCTTACCCTCTAAATTTTGCAGGCCCTCAACCTTGCAGCTAAGAAACAGAAGATAAGACTGATTAAAAATGTCTTGTTTGTGGATGCTCAAGGCTATACATGAGGATGAAGATGAAAATATTGACCTGGGCTCCAGTCTGGTTTTAAGCATTCTGGGAACTGAGCACCAGCATCTGTATCCCAACATCCTTCATCTGGTGATGGCAGATGGCGCATATCAAGAAGGTTAGTGTTAGGTAGTTTTTGCTTTTTTTATCATTTGCTGTCACAGCTGCAAAAAGCAGGCTGCATCTGTGTTTAATTTGAAGGAGAGGTAAAATCCCAATTTTTTTGTGCTTTCGTCCTCTTTTCTTCGTTCTCTTCATCTGTTCCGTGCCGCACTCTTTCCTCCTCGGTTTCCAGGTCGCTTGTGGAAAATGCAGAGATTCGTGCATGCCTTTTTTTAACCGTTCCGGTCAGCAGCTCTGCTGAATCGTCAGCAGTTTTACCAGAACAGGGAGCTGCTTGAGAGCACACCGAGACGTTTAATCTAATCTGCTAAATCCTATTCTCTCTCCTCACACCCCAACAGCTTTACCACGTCTCGTGCGCGGACTAAGTAGATGTGAAGCACACACCCTTAAGACCGTCTGTCTGCACTCTGCCACTCTGTGCTAAATCAGTTGTCACACAAGGGCCATGGCGGCTAAAAAAAAGAGGGAAGATATTTCGCTTTGACTTTGACAGGTTTCCCTCAGGATGCAATCAGATCAGTTCTTTTCCCACTGAACCACTCCATCCTGCTATTCTTTTATTTTCTATTTTAACTGTCTTCACTAGGAAGAAAAAGTCTAATTTCTCCCTTGAGGACCTATTTGAAGATGATATAAAGATAAACATCATTTAACATCATTCATTAATGTTAAACAACATTTAAAGATATACATGACTGCTACTCATTCAGCATTAGCACATGCTACATTTTAACGTGTTTATACAGCAGGTATGAGAGTCTTTTTCTTGACCTATCGCCTCCCGCCACTGAAACAGATTATTTATCTTACATAAAATGCAGTGTAAACACACCCAAGTCTGAGAGAACATGGCTGTGCATTTCAGGCCAATTCAGATGCAAGCCCAACATTCATATTTTATTAGTGATCTCTACATAAGCATCAAGGAGGTTGGAGCTTTTATTGATGAGTTATGGCTCAGGAGATGATCAGAAGCAGGAATGGTCAGTTTAGATATAAAGTTTAAAATGATTATGCTAAGAATGAGGTGGCACATATATGCACATGATTTGGGAGTGCTCTATGGTTAGCCATTTTGGTATAAAATTTCTGTCATATTGGGTAATTGGTTGGGTTCCTTTACAGCCACGGCTTTGTCTCTTTGGTGATAAGGCAATGATATTGACAAACTGGAAAAAAAATGGAAAAACCCCAGATCTCCCACTGTGAAGGAATGGACTGAAGAAATGATTAGGATTTCATCATATAAACATATGTTGGGTGGAATTAACAGAGTGATGTTAATTTCAACTTAAAGGACCATATCATCCATTTTACATGTTTAAGTCTAATATATTCAATTTTCATACACGTAAGGTTACTGACAATCATTTCCCAAAGGATAAAACCG
>VXCM01005274.1:9871-40347 GCA_014773175.1 Lucifuga dentata
AAAAAAAAAAAAAAAAAAAAAAAAAAAAAAAAAAAAAAAAAAAAAAAAAAAAAGCTGTCTAGCAAAATAAATCCAAGCTAAAACAGAAGGTGACACACCGGCAGGTTAGCAGATTATAGCTGATATATATTATGTCATTCATGACAATATCAGCATAATTTATGGTAAAAATTTGTCATCACAATTTTGATGATATGTCAGCGTGGTGACGACATCGTGCACAACAAGAAGAAACTAAACCAGCATGTCTGAACATATCAGCTCAGCGTCTGATGAACTTATTTCCTCTGTTGTTTGAAATGGTTCAGCTACAAGCTAACTGGCTAACAGCTAAAGGTGGAAACACAATAAATTATTTTCTCCACCTGAAGCAGAAACACCTGGTGAATACCTAGGAAGTCACATGAGGAGGAGAGCCAATCAGATAATTTGATGCAAAACAAACAGGAAGTGATGCTGACTCATCAAGTATAGCTGGAGCGTTAGCTAGCTGTACTTCCTGTGACAGAACAAGCTAAANGATGCTGACTCATCAAGTATAGCTGGAGCGTTAGCTAGCTGTACTTCCTGTGACAGAACAAGCTAAATACTAACTAGTGAAATTAGTGAAGCTGTGACTTATTTGTGATGTATGAACACTGGTTAGCTTAGACCCGTTAGCTTAGACCTGTTTGCTGCACGCCATGAAGCGTGCAGCAAACAGGTCTGTAGGTGGAACACTGTAACATACATGTTACATGTAATACTGTAACATGTCAGAGCATCAAGAGGCAGCAGACAGGAAGCTGGACATTGCTGCTAAAACCTTTTATTTTGAAAGGTTTTGGTTAGAAAGCCCGACAATCTATTATTTTAANAAAAAAAAAAAAAAAAAAAAAGATTAAAATTGCAAATAGGCCATCATGTGGGAAAAAAAAAGCAAATAAAACAAAACAAAAACGAGATTTTATTTTTAGGCCATATCGCCCAGCCCTACCCACATATTGTTATTACATCAAACATTCACGCGTGTCTGAACCTGCAGAAAGTTTCAGGTGACTTAATGGTTTCATAAAGTTTGATTCCTCAGTAATCCTGCTGCAACCTGCATAAAAACACATGTTCACGTTTGGATCAAGAGCAGTAAAAAACAAACCACCCACATCCACGCAGGCCTCCAGTGTCACCTGTGCTGTCCTGTCACACACACTGTTTCACTCCACCTGTCCACGCCCACCTGTCCCGCGACTTCACTTCCTCATGTCTGACAGCAGCACCCACAGCTGCTCCACACAATGACCCACACACAACGCGGGCGTGTGTGTGTATATCATATTTCTCCATTCACAGCAGTTTCTCCCACATTCACACAGCAACGTCACCGGCATAACGTGCACGCCATTCCTGTGGAATTCCCACTCTGCTGAACAGGAACCTCTTTGGTTCAACGTGAAAATTCGCGTCCACTGTGAAGCTGAAGCTACTCTCTCAATGTCACAATCAACGGTCTTCAAGGTCAACAAATATGCTAAATTAATAAAGTGTGAGTACTGGTGAATATTTCTGCAAATGCAGATGTTTAGAAAGTATGTCACAGCTGCTACGTTCAGGTGCTGTTGTAAATGTGGGAATATACACAAACATTCCTGTGAATGTATTTTTGCTTAAGGACAAGCACCAATGCTGTGCAGCTACCTCATTGCAAAAGTGATTAACTGATATAGAATTTACTTTTATATTAAAATTACGTGTCTGCTTTCTCAAACTGCAACACAAATTAGTTCTAGTTCATATTTTTAGTACACTTGTATTATTGGTGACAAAGCTACGAGACCCTGAAGGCAGCATATGTCCATTATGGAAAAGCACGTCAAAATATTAACTGCCAAAAAAAGTTGGCTCAATTTATACTTATTAAAGTACCGTCTGAGAATACTTACTTGTTCATCAACAACAGCACAGATGAAACGTTTTAAACCAGCTTGATTTAATTCCAGTGTTTCAGCAAATACAATGTTAAAGATCACCATCATTCAAATGTTGAAGAATAAATGCCGCTAAATGGATTAGCTACCAACAGTCAGCCGCTCTGAATGGAATCGTTCGAATCGTGTAGTCATTCCAACAAACATTCACCATCGCAACAGTTTACGAGTCGTAAACGCACTCAGGTAAATAACGTTTCTAAAATTATTTTTAAATTCTTAATATAATTTTGTTTTGCATTCAGATAAATAACTTTTTTTTTGAGATACAGTAATTAACTCTTTTCCAGTGACGCTGCTGTCAAACAAACGTAACACGGACGGACCTGCGCGTTACAAAAATGGCTCCAAAATCAAAGTCCGTGTCTTGGCGTTGAGCTAATCACCTTCAGGCAGCAGCTGACATGATTAGAGGCAGAGAAGCTTAAACTTACTTCTGCAGAAGCTGCTCATGCTCGGATTTGATCTTTCCCAGCTCGATCTGCAGCCAGGCCCGCTCCTTGGACGTATCATCCAGGGACCTTCTGGCGTCCGCCAGCTCCGCCTCATACAGCGCCTTCAGCCCGCTCACCTCCTGGTTCCTCACCTCCTCCCGTTCGCTGATCTGCAGGTGCAGCACGTTGTTTTCACACTCCAGACTCCGGACTTTGTCGATGTAAACGGCCAGCCGGTCATTGAGGTCCCGGAGCTGCTGTTTCTCCTGCAGCCTGGTGATCCTGGTCGGGCTCAGCGGAGTGCTGCTGCCGCACGTGCTTTTCTGGCCGGTCGGAGTCGCAGACGCGGTCGCCATTGTAAAAGAGTAGCTAAATAACCTATATGAAAAACGAGAATAATTGGAACAATAGAATTTGCTGTCCAGGCGTGGCGGTTTTAATTAAAAAGCTGTACAGCCGCCGGTACTTCAACTCTGCCAAACTGTATCTAATCGTTTGTCTGCTCAATGAAAGCGGGGTTTGGCTTCTTAACATGGCGGCTCATTGAAACTTTTACGTTGCTTACGCACAACCAATAGCAGAGCTCGATGTGATGCGTTATTCGAAATTACGTTTTGGATACACTTGTACGATGAACCTGCGTACACCGAAAACCTCAGAGGTAGGCGGAGTCACACCGCATACACACAATAACGCTGCAGGGTTCGCCGGTTGACCCGCCCCCCGATGTTGACGCAAAATTAAAAAACAAAATGAGGCTCAGGCTGGACGTTTCCCGCAGAAACGGCTGTCCGATCCTGCTGACGGCTGTTTGCTCTTCGTTGTTCCTGCAGCATGTGTCTAATAATAATTTGGCTTTCCTCAGCAGTATCGATAATGAGTATAATAATGCACTTTACTGTTAGACGTAAATTATTTCTGAGCGTGAGTCTGCTTGTCGTAGACAACAAAGTGCAAAAGGCACTGGCGGGCGGTGCCTTTTGCACTTTGCTCTTTAGTGGCTACCCGCCTACAGTGCAAGGAGTNCTGGCGGGCGGTGCCTTTTGCACTTTGCTCTTTAGTGGCTACCCGCCTACAGTGCAAGGAGTGCCCTGATGTCAGAAACAAGCGCCGCCTCCTTTTTCAAAGGAGAATCCAGAGGCGGTTTGCGAATTGTTGCGCCCTCTGCTGGCTGCTGTCACTGCAGCAACAAGGAGGACAAGGCTACAGACTGTATGTCTGTGCACAAAGTCGTGCTTTTATTTTATTTTACTTCATTTTATTTTATTTTTTTATACAATCAAACCAGAAAGTAAATGCAATAGCCAAATTCCTTTAAAAAAAAAGTGTGTAGTTTTAATTTGCACAGGTAGAAAGAGTTTAAATATCGTTTACAACATTTTCTCCATGTTGATTCATATGTTGATATTTATTCCTTCCAAAAGGCCATATTACACTGAATAAATTGGCACAATTTGCACAAATTGCATATTGCTCTATGTTGCATGTATAGATGTCGCAATGTGTTATTGATTATCAAATGGAAATAGACTTACCAGACTCACTCTCAGGACTGGCTAATGCTTCAAGTACTAAGAGTCAACTCAAACCTTGGTAAATCTGATTTAGTTTGTTATTTACTATATTTCATTTGCATCAGCGAAAAATAATGTAATAACAAGCTGACTTTATCATAAAATTCATTTCTGTAGTATTAACTTTAGTATTAATTAATTTTTAGAGTTCTTTTTAGCATAAAGACGTTTTAGCTGTGATTAGTTTATTCAGAGCATATTTACATGATGTTTTAGATTGTTGTTTATGGAATACCCATTGTGCCAAAATTAAAAATAAATAAACAAAAGAATAAATAAATAAATGTGGAAACATAAAGAGGAATAAATAAAAGAATAACTAAATAAATGTGGAAATATAAAGAGGAATAAAAAATAAATAAATGTGGAAATATAAGGACAAATCAAAAATACATAAAATGAGCATTTATATTTGTTTTCTCATTTATTTGTTCATTTATTTCTGTATTTATTTATGCATATATATTTTTATATATACTTATTCATTTAAATTTCTGTATTAATTTCCTTATATTTGTTTAAAATTTTTCTATGTATTTATTTTTATATAGTTTCATTTTTTATTTTTATATATATTTTTCTATTTTTTCACATATTCTTCTTTATATTGTCTGAGCTGAACAATTGAACAAGGGAAAACAATCATAGATATAGAAACAATAGCAAAGGTTTATAACAAAGGTAAATATGCGTTTATANCCCCCCCCCCCCCGCCCGCCCGCGACCGACCCGATCTCATTCTAACTATAAATATATACTATAAAACATGATTTGCCTTTTCTACTATAATCAAATTTGGTGGATGTGCACAGGAAGTCGTGGCAAAAGGCAAGCACACATTACAGCTCCTTCAGGAAATGTAGACACTAGTTTTTACATGTGTAGCTTGTGTGAAAATGGGCTCTTCTTGTTCCATGATGCCAAACTGCTTTTTGTGTTTTAGTTTGTAGTTATGAAGTTTACAGCTGATATTTGGTGCTGTTGTATTCTTTGATGGACATAAGATTCATCTGATCTACACCTTCACACACAGAACTACAACCAAAATAGTCATCTTACATCAGGCATGTGCTTATATTTATGTCCTCAGTGGAATTTGTGACTAATAATAATAATAATAATAATAATAATAATGCATCTTTTGTCTTTGCTGGAAGCCACATGGAGCCTTTGTCTGGGAATTCTGACTTTCCTGCACATAGGGTGACCTTTGATATAATTGTTAATATCTTAAAAACGGAGGCTGCACAAATAATAATTTTTTCAGCACAAAGCAGCACAAATGTAGCACTAAAGAATGACACTATTTTTTCATTATTTCAAGAAAGTGGCTGAGCCAACTTCACTCACATNAGCACTAAAGAATGACACTATTTTTTCATTATTTCAAGAAAGTGGCTGAGCCAACTTCACTCACATAATACATTCTGTATGAAAGACGCAGACAGGCTGTTAGTGATGCTGGTATGGACAGAGTTTATTGTTTGAGGTGTGAATGTGCTGCCGTTGAAGCAGACAGACGCCACAGTGCTGGAGCTTTGGTCTGCGTATGTACAAATGCTGAGCTGCTGCTGATCAGCACAGCAGCTTCTTGTGTTTCCAACAGTGGCGAGGTCGTACACACTCTGGAAGCAACATCAGCTAAAGGTTAAAACAGAACCATCAGACCTCTGTCAAAGTAACAGTCATTTTATTTCCACGTGAGCTGTTTTATTAAAGGAGGCTGGATGGTGTTCTTTTCATTTTTGAATATACTAATTCATTAGAAAACACAGAACTACAGCGCGACTATTTGCTTTTTTGTATTATAACAGGATTTTCTAACTGTTCCTAAATGTTTTAAAGACCACTCGGAGCTGTAAACGCTGGTGGTGATGAGGTGGAGACGCTGTAAGACACAGTGGAGCTTTTAGCTGCTGATTAAATATGATGCACCAACCTGCATTCATTTCAAACGGCTCTCAGAATTCTTCATGTAAAGTCTCATCTCGTCTCTGAGGCTAAACAGGCCTGTGATGGTGATACTGCTTTTCCTAACTGTCTCAGAACTTGTAAAACATCACAAAATACATGATAAAACATGAAAACAAACACTTTGTTGTTAATGTTCCCTCTCATATGTGAGAGGGAATGTTTCTGTCCTCAAGGGGATTCCCCGCCTTATGTGATTCACCCTAATCACATAAGGCATGGTTCATCATGTGATTTGGTGCATTTGCAGCATGATAAGTGTCTGAAAATCTTCTTCTTCTTTTCCTTTCGGCTTTCCCTTCAGGGGTCACCACAGCGAATCATCTGCCTCCATCTAACCCTATCCTCTGCCTCCTCTTCTCTCACACCAACTAACTTCATGTCCTCTTTCACTACATCCATAAATCTCCTCTTTGGTCTTCCTCTAGGCCTCCTGCCTGGCAGTTCCAACCTCAGCATCCAAGTGTCTGAAAATATGTTTTATATTACTGATTTTTATTAGTATTACTGATATTTCTACTAAAGCACAATTACATGATTTATTAGTTTATATTTACTCAAAGGAACAGTCCAGTTTTAGTCTGTGCGTCCTGTACCAAGTTAGCTTCAGGACGTGTTTAGCCTAGCCTAGCACAAAGACAGGACATGGAGAAAGTGCTAGCCTAGCTCCATCAAAAGTTAAACTTTCCCACAAATGTGCAAAAGTGCATAAAGTGCAAACGTTTTAATCTCTCATGTCATAGTGCCCTGCTGAACATCAGGTGTCTTCAGTTCATGTTTAAAGCTACGCCTTATCCTCCAAACACAACCTGCTTCACAACCATCACGGACATCAACACCTTTCATTTACATTACCTAAAATGCAAAAGTAAACCAGCGCCAAATACAAACACGTCACCACCACAAAAATGAAAACACGTTACACTAAATGACACGCATGCACGACTGTAACGGGGACCGTGATTGGCTGCAGGTGCTCGCTGGCTTCAGCATAGCCAGCCAGTCTGGAGGCTTTTCTACATGATTGTGTTGCTCTAAAGATTTGTACATTTCATTTAGAAAACAAATTAATGATTCTTCAAAGTGACCGAGACGCTTTGTATCATATCACTCCGTGCAAACTTTCACACCGATACAGACATTGTGCTGTTTAAACTCTCACCAATAACCTGTCAGTGACTGTGCTGCTGCTGCTCACCAAAATCTATGCTAAATTATAAATGACAAGTTAAACAGAATTCTGCGTGGCAACGAGATACTTCATGCATGGTAACGAGATACTAATGTGGAAGAATGAGATACTTAAAGCGTGGTAACGAGATAGTAATGTGATGCAACGAGATACTAATGTGTGGTAATGAGATACTAATGAGTAGGAAGGAGATACTGAAAATGTGGCAACAAGATACTTAAAGCATGGCCACGAGATACTAAGGCGTGGCTACAAGATATTTAATGCTTGGTCACGAGATACTAATGCATGGCCATGGCATACTAATGGGTAGCAATGAGATACTTAAAGCATTGCCACAAGATACTTAAAGCATGGTAACGATATACTAATATGTACGAAGTAGATACTTAAAGCGTGGTTACGAGATACTTATGGTGCATTCACATGTTGACGGTAGAAAAACCACCCTACTGCTGACGGCAGCAGAGCGCAGCGCCAGACGGCAGACAACGGTAGACATGCAACTGTTGCCATGGCAATTGGAGGATGCAATAGCGTTTTATAATTTTGCACAAAGTTTTATAAAACAAGGAAAGCTCTGGCCATTTTAAACGCTCGTTTAAAGAACCGACAGAAAAGGCAGACACCAGACGTATGTGGGTTCATCCCATTTTACAGGAGCGCAAACTGCTGGAAAAATCCATCGACTAAATTCAAGAACTGATGATGATGAAGAGATTCAGAAGATATTTCAAACTGTCGACAACTCAGCTGTCCACCTTTGACCCAAGAATATCAACATCCAGCTTGTCTTTGGAGCTGCGGTAAGCGGAAGAAGTTGAAAAATTTTAACTTCTGACAGCACGTTATGTCTGTCCACGCGGTGTGCCGCTCTCACCGGAGTTTTCTGAGTTCTCTGAGTTCTTTCTCTGAGTTCTTTTACCGGAATTTTCGGAGTTCTCTCATTGAAAAGAATGGAACAGCGGTTTTCCATCTACCGCACACCGTCAACATGTGAATGCAGTTTTAAAGCCTGGCCAGCATACTGTCTGCGTTTGACACTGGAGTAGCTAAATGAAGTGTCTTTTACAAATAATGATGGTGTCTAACTGCAAGTGACTCCAGTATGATATTATGATTCATCCTGAGATGAAAATAAAACAAAATCAGTCCAAACTTTTTCATATTCATGTAATGGAATGAATCTCTTCACGCCACGTGCCGACTGAATACATGGCTATCCTATGGCCTCTTTATGTTTATCATGTTGTTCCCACACATTTGTAAGTTCTGACTACACTTTTTTTTCATAATGTCACAGCTCTGTACCTCAGTAATATCTCTTCAGAGGAAACTTATTGATCTCTGTAGAAAAACCTGCAGAATCTAGTAGAATCTAACAGGTTTTGTCCTCACTTTGTCCTTTCAGTAGCACCAGCACTTCTACGGTAAATTTGCACAACCATGGACAAGCAAACAGCAAAGACTTGGTTCCTGTTCAGAACCAGAAAATACCAGGAACTGAAGTGGGAACTGCTATGACATCATAAGTGGGCGTGTGTTATCTACCTCCACTAAAGTGAAAAGCAACGGAGAAGTTGAAGTGTGTGTTGCTGCTCATGTAACTCTGTTAGATTGAAGTAAAAACATTTAATAAGATGAATAAGAATACGATTTAATAAGATTACTTCCACTGGTGACACAATGGTTCCGTGACAAATAGGTGGAAACGTGGGCTGGTTCACGATATGACACCTTGGTTCCACAGTTATCAAACGCATCCAGTTTGAGAACCAGAACTTTTTTCGTGTAAAAAGTGCGGAAATCATCGTGCTCTGCAAAGCATCTGAACCTTTCTCTCACATAGTCAGTGGACTTCAATCTAAATCTCTACTTTTATAGGATTTAGAGACACGAGAGCACTTAAGTATTATGTGGATTATATTCTGTATCTTTTAAGGAATTGCAGCTTTAGATTAATTTATTTCTACTTTTTGTTTGGTTACAGGAACTATGTAAAAATCTAAACTGTTTCTAGTTGTATTTATTCCACTTTCATTAAAATGAAGCAGATTCTACCTGTGACTCACCACATACTGCATGTGTCTGTAAGCAGATTTTTCTTTCTTAGACTGATAAAAACACAGAAACTCAAATTATCTGGTATTTTACAATACAAAATCAAGAGTTAGAAAAAGTCTTAAAAGTAAGCGCAGGTCTTTTTCTTATTGTGGACTTGTTGATGGTTTATGTGTAGGTACAAGCCTGACTGAACCTGTGCAGCTTACAGGTGAGTATGCAGGTGATCACAGTCTGAGTGGGAAACACCACGCTGCTAAATACACAGAGAAGTGAGTGTGTCTGAAGTGAATAAAGCTCACAGTGCTTCCATCACAATCGCTGGCAGTGTGTCGTTAGCCTGGTTTATGCTTAACACGGATGTGAGAGGGGGGGTGCACCGAAAACGTGATGTAACTGCTGCCAAAAGCCAAAACGGGCGGCCATGGAGGGCATCTGAGGGTCGCTCGTGAGGTCACACACACCATTCAAAACCTGAAACAATATAGATGACATAAATGTGGCGTCATTAACAAACAGCCAAACAAAGAAAAACACAATGCTGAACAACTTAGAGGAGCGCCTGGCGGAGGAGGTCCAGCACCTCCACAATTCCTCCATAAGGGGTTATAATGATAAATGGCTGCCAATTCCTGGCAGGAGATAAACGTAGTCTGAGATCTGAGGAACATTCCTGCTGCATGTAGAGGAAAAATCTACATGACCGATATTAAAGGAAAGAAAGAAGGACAAATCAAGAAGTGGAAATCCCGGCGGAGCTAAAGAGCCTTGCATGCTGTAGCGTTTGTCCTGGTTCTCACAGTTCATGAAGCACAGAGAAACAGGACGGCCTCACAAAAGCGTGAGAACCATGAATGCTAGGACCCACGGGCAGTTCAATCCGGAGCAGCGCGAGGCCTCAGAGCGGGAGGTGGATTTGCAGAAACGTACGCATCGAGCTTTCTGGCAGTATGTTCTGACACCGGACTTTTCTGGAAAACGTGGACGAATGGGACCGGTTCAATCCTGAAGCTGTAAAAAAAGGCTCAAACATCGTGTTTCACTGAAAATGAGCTTAATCGCTAACATCACAGCGGTTTTTCCCGCCGCCACAGATATCCTGCTTTCAGCTCGTTTATCTGTTTTTCTGCTCGTTAGCAGATTACCTAAAAAATTACTCACAGGATTTTAATGAAATTTGGTGTAAAGTTATAGATTGAGAGCCGAGGAACGGGTGATTAGATTTTGGTGGATTTGGAGCCAATAACGCTACCCTATGGTCGTTATAAACTACAAACAATCTGACTCATATCCTGAACTGTGAGATGTAGAGACTAGTTTTTGTTCATTGATGTATCTACCAGTTTTCACCACGCACCAATCTGCCTACACAGAATATCCACCATTTCCATTAAAAAAAATAAATAAAATTCAACGCTCCCATATCATCTTTGAGCCTGAAAATGACCATGACTTGTTCTTTGATATTCTGTATTTTTTCTTCCTTTGATTGATATGAAATTCTTGTACGTCTCCTGAACACATCATGCACACAAATTTAGGTGATTCCTACACATATTAACTTAAAGAGCAACTCAACACCAAATCCTGTTTTTGAGTTATTGAATTCTGTAATAGTGCATCAACTGATTCTGCTGTAAATCTGAACTCTCCATTTTAAAGATCGTGCTTTCACTTTTTCCACCCAAAATCATGTGTAGGTGCTCTCCAGATCTCAGAACCAGGCAAAACCATCCGTGATGTTGCTGTGTGCCCCAGTACCCCTCGAGTCTATCTGTCATTTTGATTTGGGCCACGCACCTTTACCAGGCATATAAAAACATTATCATGGGGGGCGTACTGACCCAGCCCCTTTTTTTCAGGGTTTGAAGACATTTTTTGAATATGAAGCTCAAGCTGAATCAGGGGGGTTAAGATCCTCTTTAAAGCTTTAAAGAACTGTTTTTGGTTCTTATGTAGTCACTCAGTAAAATCCTCAGCAGCTGAATGAAGCAGCAGGTTTGTAGCAAAAGAAACACATTACAGTGAAAATTTGTGGTGAATAAGTAATAAAGTAATATTATTCCTCATTTTTGGCAGTTAGACTCGTGCTGGGCAGATTCTTAAAATAATGAAAAGCCCCATAAGTGTCTAAAATGAATGCAAATATGAACCATTTCATTTTGTTGACATTCGGCTCCATGTGGGAAACTTGACCTGAAAGACTCCTGAAAGAACCTCATAACAACCCAATAATTGCACAACATGCACTTTAAAGTCCTCATTAAAACCAGTAAAGCCTGACATTATGATGATAATAATGTTTGTTTATGGCTAATGAGCCATCAGTTCAAACTTCTTTGCTTCAGTACGCTGTTATTATAAATCCCATCCTATTTCACACCTGAACCACCAGTTAAAGTGTTTCTGAAGACTTCCTTAAGGAATATCTTCCACCAGAGCTAAAATAAAACTGTACAACCTGCATCTTTAACACTGCGCTCGTATTGCAGAACTGGGAAGCTGTAAATCAGAGTTACACCATTTACCATCACGGTGTGTTTGAGCTAAACAAAGTAGGCGGCAACATGGATGCCTCCATAAAAACTTTAGTTTTGTTTGCTCTGTTACTGTGTCTATATGCTGAAACGCTTCTAAACATTCATTTATAAGTACAGAAATTACTGTTGACGTCATATTAAATGATGTCAACACTGAACTCAGGGTTCAGCTTCAGGAATTCTGAGTTTTCTTTGAAATTTCCCAGACGGAGGTCAGAAATTTCGAGTTTAAGTCAAAAAGCAGCGTGAGTCACAGCTGTTCTGTTTCCTGTTTCGCTACGACAAGCGGGGAAAAAAAACTCTGCAGGCAGAAACGTGTCATCAACTTCCGCCCACCTGATTGGTTTATATTTGTGAGTTGCAGCAGCATCAAAATGTGCAATTTTGGCACTAAACTGTCAGAATTTTGTTGCAGGTTCTCTTTATATGTGAGAGCTAAATTTGCTGTTAGCTGACGTGTCATTCTGCGATAGTGGACCACTGTTTACTATGAAGCGCCAAAGATTTCATCATGATTTTCTCACGACTGTTAACTACTCTCTGCGAAAGCCCAAAGTCACACAAAGTCACAAAAAGACACAAAAAGTCACAAAAAGTCACAAAAAGACACAGAAAGACACAAAAAGTCACAAAAAGACACAAAAAGACAAAGAAAGACACAAAAAGTCACAAAAAGTCACACAAGGTCACATTAAGTCACAGTCTGTAGTAAGCTTTAGAGGGTCAAAATAAAGTGTGACATTTACCCACCTTAACCCACGTACTGTACTTAGGTACATATTTAAAGTACTGGTACTTCAGTATTTCCATTTTGGGAGACTTTTCTACTTTAAAATAAAACATTTCAGGTGCTGCAGATATTTGCTGCTTTACAGATTTGGATTTTACATTCAGCATAACATAAATACGGCTGTTATCAGCTAAAAATATTAAATGTCAGTAACCTAAAAAAAAAAAAACTTGTTTCAGCTCAGTGACACTTCTTTCCTGCTTCTAGTCTTTCTTTCCTTCCCTGTTTTGTTCCTATTTTTCTACTTCTGTTTCTTCCAGTATCTCTCTTCTTTTTACTTTCCTTCTTCAAAAAAATGAAAATCCCCAAAGTGGAGATATGAGGTTTGAAAACCTTATCAGGTGAAACTAAACTCACCTTTTCTTCATTATCAGCACTTTTTGCTTTTGCTACTTATTTTATTTATGTATTTATTTTTGCTACGTTTATTTTGATTTAAATTAATTTTGCTTGGAGTATTTTCCACTGTGGAATTGCTTCTTACTTCAGAAAACAACTGGAGTACTTTTGCACCCAAACCCTTCACATGTGAATCTTTGTACATGAATAGTACACAAACATACAATCCTACACGTGATCCACCAAATAATCCAAATTTTGAGTGCAAGTGTCCATTTTGTCTTTGTGCCTTCAAACTGCTTTTCCTTGTAAATACAGTTTTATTTGCGTCGACTTGATCCATTTGCTTCTGAGAAAAATACAAACTTGTACCAACACTGAAGTGAGGCGTGTTCAGTCAGCTTGTGCACGTGCGAGAGCAGCCGTGTGTTAATGAACATACAACAACGAGGCAGCATGAAATGAAGCACCGCTTTGCTGTCTCACACTCAACAAACACACATATTCTATTTGTGTGTCTTCATCTGCGTACACAAATATGCTGCAGTGCGCTTGGTGCCTGGCTGAGAGGGTGGGTGGGTGGGTTTTGTATGAAACCCTAGGCGAGGGTGTAGTCAAACTGGCCCTTCTCCAGACCATCCAGACCGTCGGCCCACGTGGAAGTCGGCATGCTTCGGTACGGGTCCAGCAGGATCCGGAAGCAGCGCACGATGAGGATGAGAAGAAAAACAAAGAGGAAGATAACCAAGGCAAAAGTGGTCTTCTGCTCCAGGGACATGGCAGCGAGAGCTGAGTCAGAGGAGGAAGAGGAGAGGGCGACAAAGTGGCCTCCGGCAGAGTGCAGCAGAGAGGACGGAGCAGAGGTGAAGGGCTCTCCCTCCATCATCCAGGAACACACGGTGGCAGGATAGCGACACTGCAGCTCCCACAGGGGGCGCTGTGGCATCCTCTTCACAGCAGCCCGGCCCAGCCTCTTCACGTGGACCTCATTGTCTAAAGAGAAAACACGCGTGTTATTCTCACATTATTCACAACAAATCCCGCAAAAAGACCAAAAACAAGTTCTGTGTCAGGTCACGCTTGACCACAAATCTGTGATTTTTAGGCAAAGAACTCATCTGAAGTGAGCGTAGCAGCTAAGCTAACAGTAAGCTAACACTAAGCTAATTCTGTTCATACATCAGCAGAGCATCTTTAAAAAACATTTCCTTGTCAGGATGTTTTATGTTGGGTGGAGTGTTTTAAAAATCTCTTAAACCTTCTTTTTCCAAGTTTTGACTGATATCATATCTTTAGAGAGGAAAAAGTAACCACTTCTGTCACAGGAAGTACAGCTAGCTAACGCTCCAGCTACACTTGACTGAGTTAGCATCACTTCCTGTTTGTTTTGCATCAAAAGCACTGATTGGCTCTCCTCCTCATATTTCTTGTGACTTTCTTGGTATTCACAAGGTGTTTCTTATGACGGTGTATTAGGGTCATATAAGAAAAAAAAAACAAGGGGGCATTATTTCGAGTTTTAAAACTCGCAAATTTGCCAGTATTAAAAGTCATGTGCTTATGATAATTCAATGATTTTGTGCTAAAAGCACAAGTTTTTCTTTATTGCTAAATCCGATGGAAAAGTATAATTTAATAAGGTCATGTACTTACAAAAATCTCTCAAATTAAAACTTAATTAAAAACTAAATATAAAAACTATTAAAAACTAAAAAACTACAAAAGTGTTGATGTAAACTGTAAAAATTAATTTTTAATGATGACTAATCATTTAAATTTTTTTTTTTTTTTTAAATAACTAGTGCAGTACCTGTTCAAAACGTGCACGTTCAGACTGTACCAGGCTTTATGGTGTGCACCGCAGCCTGCCATAGTGTCCGTGGAGTGGAGTGTATGCTGCTGGACCCGGAGCGTATCCTGCCACAAGCTACTTTTTACCAGCATAGCTCAATTGGAGAACCTCTCATTCACATAACTTCATATGTGGTGCTGCAAATCCTTGGGTCCTCAGCAATAAACCTGCTGAATTTCAACTTCATAATTTGAATTTGAGCTCTAGAGATGTTGGTGCCACAGTCAGAGATTTCTGTCTTATAGTTAGATAATTTAATTTTTTTTTTAATAATGAAAAAGGGAAAATAATGACAACGGGAATCGAACCACCTCTCGTTGTGACTATGCCTGCAGTACATGACCTTATTAAATTATACCTTTCCATCAGATTTAACAATAAAGAAATACTTGTGCGTTTAGCGCAAAATCATCTAATTATAATAAGCATACGGACTTTTAAAACTGGCAAATTTTCGAGTTTTAAAACTGGCAAATTTTTGAGTTTGAAAACTTGAAATAATGCCCCCTCGGTTTTTTTGTTCGTCTTACATGGCCGTAATACGCCATCGTAGTTTCTGCTTCAGGTGGAAAAACAAATTTGTTGTGTTTCCACTTTTAGCTGTTAGCCAGTTAGCTTGTAGCTGAACCATTTCAAACAATGAGACCACAAAGTTAAAATTCATCAACACATGATCACGTCACAATATCTTCAATGTAATATGACAAATTTTTATCATCCAAAAATTATAGTGTGTTATCATGAATGATATGACATGGCACAGGCCCTAATTGATAGTCAATCATGGGTTAGCAAGTGTGATTTTCTTCATTCAGATTGGTTGTTAGTGAAAATGGAAAAACATCCTGTCACCTCACTCGCCTGATGTTAAGATTTTAAAAAAAGTCCCGGATCTGAATCAGCAAGAAAATATAATGGGTTCTTCCCTGGACCACGCTCCACCCTTCACCAAGATTTAACAAAATAGACTGAAAACGTTTTCGTAGGAATCCTGCTAACAAAGAAACCAACAAAAACCTACAGCTACATGTCTGAAAACAAGAGCTACAGATTCAACATATTCACTGTTTACTCCCAACTTCATTTTCAGCAAACACAAGAGCACATGAACCACATGTATGGAGGTCATTCCCTGCCATATGTCAAGAGCATCACTATTACATTTAAGAGCAGGATCTTAGGGATATTCTGCAAATATTTAACGCTCACACACAAAAAGTCCTCTCACACTTACATTTTCCCTGCTTAAACTTGGAACTGATGATCTCTTGCTTATCTTTGTGCTTATGCTGCCTTTTAAACACTCCTTACTTTGATCTAATTTTATGTATTTCAGTCTTTCTATTTTTATTGTTCTTATTCCTGTTCTCAGGGTTTACAAGAGTTTATAAGGGTTTATAAGAGTTTATAAGCATTTATAAGGGTTTATAAGAGTTTATCAGAGTTTATGAGTTTATAAAGGTTTGTAAGAGTTTATCAGAGTTTATAAGAGTTTATAAGTGTTTGTAAGAGTTTATAAGGGTTTATCAGTTTATAAGAGTTTAAAAGGCTTTATAACAGTTTATAAGAGTTTATAAGGGTTTATAAGAATTTACAAGAGTTAATCAGTGTTTATGAGAGTTAATGAGAATTTATAAGAGTTTATGAGAGTTTATAAGGGTTATAGCCTGGGGGAAGAATCTGAGGAAGTGGCAAGTCGTCCTTGTTTTCAGAGCTCTCAGCCTCTGATTTTCAGAGAGAGGAGACGCTGAAAGAGTGTGTGGAGGGATCGGCCATGATCTTCCTCGCTCTCTTTTTTGACCTGGTAGAGTGTAAGTTAGTAACGAGGGGAGTGGACAGCCAATGATCCGCCCTGCATGCCGCACAATCTGCTGAAGTCTGTGCTCAGAGTTCCATGTTGTAGAACTGAACCAGACAGAGATGGAGGATGTGATGACAGAATATATGATGACCTGAGCAGCACGTCTGTGACAGCCTGAACTGTTTTAACAGGAAGTACATGTGCTGCTGGGCTTTCTTGGTGATGTTCGTGTCCCACTTTAACTTCTGCTGCAGCTCGCAGCAGTTTCAATCTTTTCAATCTACAATCACATTTTCTCCCTTCCTGCCTTCATCATGTAGTTTTTATTCAGCAGATCAGTGGATTGTCCACAGTGAAGTTATTGTCATGGCGAGTTTATGAGAGTTTATAAGGGTTATAGCCTGGGGGAAGAATCTGAGGAAGTGGCAAGTCGTCCTTGTTTTCAGAGCTCTCAGCTCTGAAAACAAGGACGACTTTTCCTTTCTCTCCCATCTCTGATTCTCCATTCAGGCTCTGGTTGTGTCCTAATTAACGGGCCACTTCCTGTGCAGGACAGCATGTCACTTCCTGTGGAGGACAGCATGTCCTCAAGCGAACCTGCACCTCCTGCTGTTTCCTCAAAGCCTCACGGGATATGTGTGTGTGTGTGTGTTGGCTGCTCCTTCTCAACATTAACCTGTTTACACCCGTTACACCCTCAGCAAAGACAAAGAGGTTAAAAAAAAAAAAAAAANAAAAAAAAAAAAAAAAGATACGAGCAACAAATAATGTACCAGATTTATGGAAAAAAAAGCCAAAAAACATTCATCTGTAATCTGTCTGTCAACACGTCATGAAGAGACTTTATGTCTGCATCCATTATTTATATATTTATATGTTTACATCCTGCATTTCTCATCAGCACACGTCAATTTATCAGTGACACAGATACCTGGCAAGCACACACACACACATGTACACACATACACACACAAAGCACCGGTAACTTGTTGTCACAAATTCTGTTGAACCATTTTAAGCATATTAAATATTAAATATGGACGCTAAATGTGACAGAAGAAAATGTGCACACGAATAAATATTCTCTGATTTCATATAAACTGCGATAATTCAGAGGAGAAACAGCAGAAAGAGCCAAAAGTCACAGGATGCTGCAACATGCAACAGATATGACACAGGCGGAAGCTGTGTGTGTGTGTGTGTGTGTGTGTGCGCGCGTGTGAAGCATGAACGTATGTGTGATTCATCTGATGCAGTGCAGAACAAAATTCAACATCATGACAGAGCTGAAGTTAACACAGATTCATGCAACGATCACCTGCTGCAGCCTCCCGGTACCGAACATATTCATATGCAGTCTCCCGGTCCCGTACATGTTCAAATGCACACTCACACATGATCAGAGTGAGGCGGCATCTCATCACGCTGTCACACGGTAAAGGCGGACACACACACACACACACACACACACACACACACACACACACGTACCGTGTTCACACAACAAGTACAGTGCAGACACGCAGCCAGCCTGCAGGCAGCAACATGCATGCGGCGTCTCCGTACCTGTCTGTGTTTGCGGGGATGTGGGATCCATTTCCAGAGTCAGAGAGGAGACCGGAGGCTCTGGCCCGTTTTACCGTCACCTCTCAGCTGCGGTGTCCGCAGCATGTACGTCACTAAGAGCCGGAACGCTGCTCAGGAGAATGAGGGAGTCAGAATGAGAGGTGAGTCCGACAGGAGGACCAGCGGAGAGCTGCAGCCTCCCGCTGCTGAGGAGCAGCCCGGACCGCCTCACCTCCGCTCTGCCCCGTACCGATACTGATACCACACAGTACCAATACCGCACGACACCGCACAATACCGATACTGCACAATACCACACGGTACCAATACTGCACAGTACCACACGATAATGATACCACATGGTACCACATGATACCACTACACGTGATGCTGCATGATACCACACAATACCAATACCACACGATACCGCATGATACCATGCAATACCACACGATACCGAATGATACTACATGATATCATACCATACTGATACCACACCATACCACACAATACCAAACGATGCTGATACCACACAACACCACAAGATGCTGCATGAAACCACAAGATACCGATATGACACAATACCGATATAACACACCACACCATACCAATACTGCATGACACCACACCATACTGCATGATACCACACAATAGTGATACGACACAATACCGATACAAGACGACACCACCGATACTACATGATACTAATACCACAATACCAATACCGCACAATACCACACAATACCGATACCACACAGCATGACATCACAAAATACCAAAACCACACAACACCACATGAAACTGTATGCTACCACATGATACCGATACGACACAATACCAATATAACACAACACCACATGATACCAATACCGCATGATACCGCACAATACCAATATCATACAACTACACAATACCACATGATAGTGCACGATACCACACATGACACGATACCACACGATACACCACACGACACAATACGACACCACAAAATATCCAACGATACGATACAATGCCATGTGATACAAATCACAGAAACACTACAACACAACAATAAAAGAAAATAGCACAATACTCTAACACAACAACACAGTGACACAACACAGCAGTACAAAACACAGTACTAGAAGATACAACAAAACAACACAAAAGATAACAACAAAACATACAACACTAAATTCAGCACTAACACAATATTAACGCAATGCTAAGACACATCATCAAATATTCTAATACGCACAATGATCTCATATGTATGAACACAGGAAGTGTCTGAGCCGGACATGAATCAATAAACATGGCTTAACAGGCTTTTCATGCTTCAGGTGTGTTTACCTGGTGTGTTTGAGGAGCCCTGATAAGTGACTTTAATGGAGAGCTTGCAGCCAATCAGAAAGCTGCATTTTTCATGTTCACGGTATAATAAATGTGACCTGTAAAATATGAAAAAATACGTGTTCAGCTTGAAAAATGGATTTATTTTACATGTGTAAAAAGGCACATAAAAGTGTCCTTGAAGTAACTTGTGGTTTTGGCAGCGTTCAGCTACCTGCAGAAAATAATTTACAAAAGTTTACAGATTTTTCTGATGTTTGAATCCCCCAGAAACGGCTCACGCTTCAAGGCGTGTTTTTACTAGTGCAACATAAAGCACGATGAGTAGGTTATATTCAGATAAACGTAATGATGCTTCATTTTTTTACACAAATATATTACATCTAAAACAGGCAACAAAATGAACTTTAATCATTTCACTCACAAAATTCATGTCCACAGCCGTGTTCCCTTACATGCTAAATGCTAACATGTTTGGAATATGTCATGTTTACACTGGATAAAAAAAAAGAAAGTATTGTTTTAACTGCCAGAATGAGTCGTCATCAATCACCGCTTTAAACATGCTGATAATTTAACATTTCAGCCTCACGTTTGAAAGGTACCCAAATCACTTTTCCATAAAAACAGCGCCACAGTTTTACCAGGTAGGACCCGTAACATTTCCATAACATTTCCTTCATGGGCCAATTTTTAATAGTCACATTACAGCAAAGACACAAGATAAGAAGTGTAAGTTTGAAACAAATCCTTACACCTTTTTGTTCTTCTGAATCAGACACAATTGAAGATTTATCTTTCAGTTTATTCATACACAAACAATTTGGAAAGAGGAGCAGACCTGTCTCTAAAAATCATGTTCCTTCCTTTCTTACACATTATGACATATTTTTCTAAAGTTTTCTGATCTGTTTATTGGCTAAATATCATATATTTGATCAAAGATGTCTCCCTCTTATAATCTGTTTTTGCTTGAATTTGTTAAATACTTTCAGTCTCAAACCTCAACATAACATGAATAATAAGACCAAACAATTTTCTAAGAAAACTTCAACATTTGTTTTATTTAAATAGTTTCTTGAAGATGTTGCACTGATTAATCTTTTGCTCCATTTTTTGTTTTTTCTGTTCATCGTGTCCACTTCTTTTCAGGTTCTTTGAAATTATTAATCTTTTCTTCTGTTGTAAATGTTTTGTGTTACTTCACAAAACTTCACAAAAAGGCAGCAGAACTAAATAAAACGTGATAGGTTGGTCAAGGAGGGCCACTGAAGGTCGCACACTCACACACTCACTTACGCACAATATGTTACCTGTCTGATGCAAGATCAAACTGCATGTATGTACAAAACGATCATGACATATACCACAACTATATATGCAGACAGATGAAAAAAAAAAAAAANAAAAAAAAAAAAAGAAAAAAAAAACAAAAACGAAAGAGGCAGCAGATTATGGGCTCTGATGTTAGACGTTTCTGTGCATAGCGTGTGGACCAATCACACGAGACGTGGAAGTGATGCATTAATTCTGCTTGCAGCTCACATCTTTTATGAATGATGAAATGGCTGAAATTGGTCTGATACAGAATTTAGAGGTGTGCTTCTCCTCTGAAGACGAGATAAACGGTGGCGCGTAATTGACTCTCAGTCACCATGTTGCTGTAAATAATCTCAGCTCGTGTATGAAACGTAACTTCCTGCGTCACCGGGTCTTGCCTGGCACCTGGATATGTTTGAATGGCTAAAAGCAGCAACAGGCAGCTGATTCCAGCAATTTTCGTGTCTGAAAGTTCGTACGCAGACTTTGCAGCAGCAGCATTTGACGTGGAATCTCTTCAACAACCATTAGCATTAAAAAAAAAAAGAAATGTCATCTAAAAACAAGTTTCAGTGTATGTAACACACCATATGCTCTGAGGTTCCTGATATGATCGTACACCGTGTGGAATAATCTGTCTGAGACCAGTTCATCAGCTGCTAAAGGATTCTAAACTGGTTTTTATGGCATTTCAGAAAAAAAATGACCCTGTTGGAATGTCAGTAAATGTCTCTCTGTACAAACATTAAAAAACTAAAATTCATTTGGCATTGTGTTGTTAAGACAGGATGATGGAGGACAGACGGGGAGCCGAGAAGAAGCTTGCTGGCCAAAATGGCCTCCACTCCCAGCGTCCTGGAAGTCGGTGGCGGAGCATCACACGGTCTGAGGGGGCAGCTGCTGTTTGTAGATTCCAGCCAGAGCCATGGCGGCGCTCCGGATCATCTGCCGCTGCATCATGCCGGTGACGGCCTGATGCCAGTCCACTCTGTTGACGCTGGGCAGGCTGCGCTCCAGAACCTCGCCGATCGTAACGATCAGACCTGACCAGCGCAGGCTGTAGTCGGGCGGAGTCAGAGACTGAGCCTGCAGGGCGACAAACACACGATCTTCTGTTATTTTTTCTTTTATTAAATTTCTGCTCGGATTGTGTTTTTGTAAAGCTGAGAGTGAAGCTGTAGTACCACTAATGGCCACTAGAGTCTGACTCAAAGCCACTTTCACAGCCAGTTTGTTTTCAGCGTTTCCTCTTAAGTTCAGCTCATCTGGACACATGAACACAATTATTGATCTATTGATAGATCAAGAACCAGAGATGGCTGCTTTGTTTAACATTAAACTACAACTCCAGTGAATTTTGGTTAATGTTCTACAGAAATGCTATTTGATTATTTCAAAATAAAATTGTATAAAGTCTTAAAGAGTGTTTTCAGATCTGTAGATCGTTTGCTCTGGTCTGAATCAGGGACTAAATTGTTGGTTTGGTTCAATNTGTTTTCAGATCTGTAGATCGTTTGCTCTGGTCTGAATCAGGGACTAAATTGTTGGTTTGGTTCAATTTCACACAGAAAAACATCAAATCAAACCAAAATATATCAGCAAAAGTCATGTGACAACACTCTCTCTGCTTATTGGTCAGAAATGTCTGGGGTTAGAGAAAGAAGCTCCAAACAGGAAGTAGTTTCTATGGTGTCAAAGTAAATCAGAGTAACAAAGATGAATGTGGATCCTTTCCTAGTCATAGCATCATTTGATCCATGAAGAAGAAAACTATGACAGCAGAAGCTGAATCTGATGTAGAGACAACGTGTGGAAAACCACATGCTGCTTCACATGATGTGAAGAAGACGTGCTGCCTTCACACGCTGAACAGGAGAACGGAGCAACATGCTGAGAACATACAAGCTAAGACTGATGTGTTTCCACCTTTAACAGTATCTGATTTGATCATCAAAGATGGAGTTTACTTAACGTTAAACACACAAATCTCTGCTGCTAATCAATACATCAATAAATCTATAGATTGATCTGGAGCTGGTTTGGAACCACACAGAGCTCCTCCTCCTCTCAATGCCTCTGTGTGTTGTTGTGTTCCGACCTACACAAACAAAGCGTAACGAGTGTGACTGGATCAGACTAAAGCAGGTGGATTTATTAATTAACTAATTCACTGGAGTAGTGTGAAAGCGTGTTAAGGTGTGTGTACCTGCTGAACATGCTCCAGAGCTACAGGCGTGGCCTGGGTGAACACCTGGATGTGGACGCTGTGAGCAGGATCCTCCAGGATCAAACAGCCGATGTCGAACCACCTGAGAAAACAAAGCAGCAGCTTCTTACCGGCTGTCAGACGTCACATCAGCCACACAGGACTCTTCTTCTTCTTCTCTTCTTACAGAACGTTACAGGAAACTTCTTCTTCTTACAGAACGTTACAGGAAACATCTTCTTCTTACAGAATGTTACAGGAAACGTCTTCTTCTTCTTCTTCTCTCCTCACACACTGTCTTTTTCTGGTGTATTTTTGTATTTTTGGTTCAGCAGCAGCATCACCTCAAATTTACATCATGATATATTTGTATAATGAATGATAACAATATATAATCACAATATTTTAAACCCAATTTAGTTAAGTACAAGATAACAGTAAAGTTTTTGGATAATAAATATGTACAAATATGTGATTCTTATTAGCAGCTTATTTAAATGAAAATGAAAAAAGCATTAAAGGAGCCTTAAACACAGTTTAAAAATATTAAATAAGCAACATCTTCAAATAAAATAAATAAGTTACAGTCAAGCTGCTGCTTGCTCATATATTTGAAGAAATTTTTATTCAAATGATAAAATACCTAACCAAAACTAAAATAGATAACGAAAGTAATAAATATTAAAGTATTTAAAGGTGTTTCTGTATAAAATAACAATTAAAAAGTGATTATGAATATGATAAAATTTACAGGAATGTGTGTGTGTGTTTACTTGTCAGGAAAGAGTTCAGCGATGAAGTTTTCCACTGAGACGACCGGCTGCTTCTCATGGATCACACCAGCACGCCGCAGACTGTCAATGCGCTCCTGAGCCCCCTGTGCGCGCGCACACACACGCACACACACACGCACGCACACACACACACACACACACACACACACACACACACACACACACACACACACACACACACAAAGAGGAGTTGTAATTTGGACGTCACAGCTGATCAGACTACAGCTCAACCTGATTTTAGCTGACTGATCCAGAATCAGACAAACTTCTCTGACCTGGAAAAACTCCAAAACCAACACGACGCTCCAGCAGAGACGCGTCCTGACCTGTCCTCACCTGTCCTCACCTGTCCTCACCTGTCCTGACCCGTCCTGACCCGACGCCACCATACCCTCCAGCATGTTTGAAATTAGCACAAATGTGAGCTGCTCTTGTAGTCTGAGCAGAACTGTGACATGTTGCTAGAACGGCAGCAGCCAGTCAGAGTGACAGCAAGCACACGTGACCAAAAAACAACATCGACACATTCTGCCTCTGCTTTTTTTCCTGCTCACACACTTCCTGTGTTCATACTGGTAAAAATCACAGTTTTAACTCCTGGCGGTGAGGTTTTGTGAGTCGTTAAAGTTAAAAAGCAGCTTCATACTAAATCCTCTTTATTGGAGTTATTAAAGCCACTTAATAACACATCAACTGATTCTGGTGCGAGTCTGAACAGGGAAAGACTATCCATGACATTACCATGTGCTCCTCGCCGGTACACGTAGATGTTACTTTGACGTGGGCCACGCCCCTCTGAAGACATACATAAACAGATACGTTCTCATGAGGAGGACGCACGTTCAGGCTACGATGCTTTGGTTCAGTGAAATTTAATTTGTGCTTAATTTCTTACAAACCAACTGAAAGAGCAGCATAAAACATAACAAACATAAATAACATCACTGCCTTAGAATGCTAACAAGCTCAACAAGCTAATTAGCATTTACATTTGATAGCCCTCATGCTAATGTAGCACACTGCTCTTACTTAGCAACCACAGACCAACACCTTAGCTACCATACGTATAAAATCCAATCAAAATATAACTCGACTCTTTCAAACCTCCTACAAACTATGTTTCTTCAAAATAAGACTTCCTGCTGCAACAGGAAGTGCTGAAATAAAGGTCAAAAAATAAAAGCCAGTGAAGTTGCTGTTTGTATTAAACAGCAGTTTGATCCAGATGAAGTTGTATTTCGGTGCAGGTCCTCCTGTGGAGGATGGAGGCTCTATGTTTTACACTTCCTCTGTGGCAGCGTTCAGCCCGCTACAGAACTACCACATATAACTACAGACAGGAAATGCTACTTTTCCTGCTCTTTTCTTTTGATCTATAAAGAAAAGAAAACTCATCTGAGACGCGTCGGTAAACTCACCTTCACACCGGCTGCGTAGCCCACAGGCTGTGGGGCGATGTTGGACTGACCGGGCTCTCCGGTGACCATGGCCATCCCAAAAACCTCCTGGAAGGCGTCTCTGATGGCTCCCACTCTCGTCTCCTGGTCTGAGGTCACCACAATGTCAATATCGCCTCCAGACCCTGCAGGCAGAAGGCAGCAACCCTTAGCGCTTTTTATTAGCAGCAGCTGATCAGTCAGAAGCCTGAGGAAAGCTAGAAGACAAACTAAAGGACCATACCAGCGCTTATTAGATCGCACACCTCCACCAAGGCTGAACAAGCCTCGACAAAAATTTAACAATAATAAATAGTGTCTTATACACACTGTTACATACTTATATATTTTTTAAAGGACCATACTGGTGATTTTGCATATTTGAGCTCAATAAATCCTACTTGCATGCACGTTACGCTACTGACAACCATATTCCAAAATATAAAACAATATTTTGGTTTTCTTGTTATTTTTTCAAATCCCCTAATATTTCAAAATCAAATGTTTAGGCACACACACACACACACACACCTTAAAATTCAATGTTTCACTAACACTTATGTCTGAATGTAGAAGGCACGGTCGTTTTAATTTCTCTGTAAAAGTGTCGATATTACCTGGTGGAGACAAATGTTTTCTTCTGTGCAGCTCCATGTTGAAATGCTAAAATTATGCATCCACTTCTACACCCTGATCACATGACCAAACCACACATCCGCTTCTACACCCTGATCACATGACCAAACCATGTGTCCTAATGGAGAGTTTTGGTGAAAGACAATATATCAAATGTTTCTCTACTCTTTCTAAAGTTTCAAACTCACTGATCATTGTCAAAGTTTCAACACATGATCCACCAATCATGAGTCCTCGCTTGCATCCAGACTTCCTGTGAGCTCAGGTAGCAGAAATCGTTGCTGCAACACGTTGCTCTAATCCTTATTCTTTGTCTGAAATCATGATAACATCTTTGTGACCTTTAAAGATGCTTCAGAAACAAATAGATTATAGAAATATTTCTGTCTCATTTTCCTCCATTGCAGTGTTTTGTTTAAATCATCTCAGAAATGTGAACGTTCACAAATAGCGTTTCTGTGCAGTGTAAAGCGTGTGAACACATGAATCAGATATGAACCACTTAAAATCAAAGATGTAAATATGCTGTAAAGCTGAGAGTGAATGTGTGGATTTTTCCTGAGTGTTTTGCTGTGGACTCACTGATGTAAGGAGCCATTCCTGGATCCAGAGTCGTGATCATCGACTCCACGGAATGTTTGGTTTTATCCAAAACCGTCTTCACTACAGGGTTTCCTGCTACTCCCTGCAGGGACAAGAAACACTTCAAATTAATGGCCATGCAATGTATTCCCGTAAACGTCCAAGTCGGTTCTTCTGAGTTCTAAATATGTTTCTGCTCGGAAAAACATGGATGTCCAAAGCAAGTTTATATTTGCACGGCAAGTCTGTGAATGTTATGAACATCTACAGAAAACCTACACGAACGATTTCAGCATGAAATGAAATAACACGTGATGTAAGTCATAAAAACAACAGTTAACATCTGTTTAACATCACAACATGTCAAACTACAAAAACTTAAACTACTGAAGGATGCAAAGAGAAATCTGTTCTGTTTTGTGGCCGCCGTATCGTTGTGACGTCAGGCGTGTTTATGTCCGACAGGTCGAGCATGGTGGAGCTGGCCAAAGTTTCCGACTGGGAATTCTGAGTTAAATGACAATTCCATTAGACGTTTCCATGGTTTTCAGAGTTCTGAGTACAATGGATCCCAACATTACACTTACATAATATGAATTTTATCTTTATTATCTAATAATATTAAAATATGTAATAACTTTACCAAATTCAATTTCTTTATATTATTTAATCCATTGTGACAACTCAATGAAATGTGGAAAATCCCACTTAAACTAAGTGCTAAGTGAAAACGTGTTTCTCGTGACAATCTGAACAAATCAGCCATGATGGTCAAATAACGAGAACTTACAACAAAAACCAACACATATCATATAACATGTCAACAACTAGCATGACAAAGCCAACATATATCATATAACATATATCAAAAACAAGCATAAAACATACATACACATCTACCAAGGCTCTCATAATGAATGAACATTTTAAAGGACATACCGGTAGTTTTGCATGTCTGATCCCAATAAATAAACCCAAAACAAACATTACATGACTGACAACATTTTCTAAAACTCAAAACTGGACTTTAGTTTTTGTGTCTTTTTGTTAAATCCTCTAATCTTTCTAAATCAAATATTCAGGTAAATCACTCAGCTTAAATTTTTTTGGATAAGTTACTTAATTTAACCGATCCAACATGGAGCTGCATGGGAAAAAATGTATGTTACTGCCAGGAAACATACTTCAGGAGAAGACGACTTTTACAGAGAAATAAAACGACGGTGACTTCTACAATCAGACGAATGGGTTGGCAGGTGAAACATTAAATTTTTATTTTATGTTTTGTTCTCTGTGATGGATTATTTATCTCAAGAATGCTTCAAGTCTCTACAAGTTGATTTTTACATCGTACTGGAATGAACTGAAGCCAATGGCAGGTAGGTAGGAAGGTAGGAAAAATAATTCTAATGTTTAGCACTCCAGTAGTATGTTTTAAAAATGGTTGTCAGTACTCTAATGTGTATGCAGGTTGTATTTAATGGGCTCAAACATGCAAAATTACTGATATGCTCCTTTAATGGCTTTAAGGGATTTTTGCTGAAGGAGAACGTTTTACCTTAAAAAAGTTCCAGATTCCTCCTCCAGAGTTTGCGTCTCCATACACTCTGGGATCTTCCTGTTCCTCCGGGAATGTGATTGGAGATGCGACGCCGACACCTCCTGACATCGCCGGCTGTTGTACCATGGGGTTGGAAATTACACCTGGAGGACAAAAAAGGACAAATTACTGATGCAAGCCTAAAGCAAATTCCTTAATTATCACACCAACTTAAGAATCAATAATTGATTAATCATTAGCGATACAAAATGCAAAATGAATTCTGAAAGAATTCTTTATTTTAAGTATTAAAGAGGTGACTTTCATAGCACAAACCAGCTAATCTAGACATCCATCATAAATTATTATTAGTGGTGACGACAGCAGTGAGTCAACATGCTGAATGTGTCAATAATCAATAATCACATGTAAATCAATAAGCTCAATAAACCATTTTTACAAAACTCTTATCATCCACACAGCAATAAACATGATTACACAGCAAAAATTAACCATATGAGAATACTTTATGAAAGTAAAGTAAAAAATATAGAGATTGTTGTGACGTCCTGTTGTAATGGAAGATTACTGTACATATAATAGTATAATAAAACTTTAATAAAAGTTTTAAGGTGCATGTAAAGATTCTGATTGTTGGCTGTGACTTTAGTTTTTATGCAGCTGCCAATGAATCAGTTCATGTCAGAAACAGACACGAAGCTTTGAAAAATGAACTGAAGTCTTAATTCTGCAACAAGTTGGGTGAGCGTTGCTATGGAAACCCAGAACTGATGTTAAATGCCATCTTCGTCTATCTCAGACGCAGCAGAGGACATCAGGCTGAATCGTCATAAAACTGCTGAGTTATAAGAAGCATTTCCTGTCCTAACCTCTAATTCTTCTGCACCTATGAACCTGTTCCTCCCAGCAAAGAGCAGCCATGAAACTGATTTCTTTTTTCTGTGATCAAGTTTTTATTAAATTTTGTATCTATATATAACATAATCAAACCAACCAATGACATAAATTCAAACATTAAAAAAAAGGGGGGGGNTCTCATCCATACACTATATATATATATATATCAGAGGTAATGTGTAGCATATTTGATAGTACATCGGGAGCTGAGTGCCACATATTCACATTGTTCTCTTTAGCACCATTGGATTGAGCTGTTGAAAGTTCCAGAAAAACAATGTCCAAGAAGCTCAACATCCACTGTCTGACAGTGGGAGTGTCCGGTGATTTCCATCTCAATCAGTTTCTTAGCTGCTGTTAAGGCTGCAAGTAGAATCTGTTCTTGTTGTTTAGAAATATTGAGTACAGAAAAATGAAACTGATTTCTCAGCCACAGCCATATATGTCTGTTTGGGCTGATCTAGATGTGTCTGACCATCCAGTGTGTGTATCTGTGTTCTATCATCAGCCTTAATGTTAAACCTTCCTGCTGACGTGTATCATACTCCCGTCTACAAATCAAAACACGATAACTGAAGGCATTTGTAGTGGCAAGTCTTCAGGGTCTTCAGGTGGGCACCCTTTTAATAACTGTGTTTGTTGAGTTTGGCCCACGGCACTGAGATGGCTCAACAGTGTGCTCCAGCATCCCAGAGCCACGCCCTCTTTGCCAGATCTTGCAGACCAACTCAACTTTATATCAACCAACCTGCAGCCATGCATTTGCTACCTGGTAACTCAGAGGTCCTCATTCCAGGTCCTCAGGAGCCACAGCACTGCATATTTTCCATCTCTCCTGGCTCTTGTGGTCAAGAGCTGGAGCCTTCCAGATCTCGATTGGCTAAACACACCTGATTTAGCTAATCAGGTGTGGGTAAAGCAGGGAGAGGTGGAAAATATGCAGTGCTGTGGCTCCCCAGGACCAGGAATGAGGACGAGCTTTGTGAATGGAAATGGTCAGCTAACAGCTGGATAAAGTATTTTTTCTGGCATGACACTGACATAAAAAGGTCAAAATATATCATCAAGTTAACTATCTACAGTGTATAATAACTGTTTGTCACTGGTAAATAATTTCAGAACATTACTTCTCTGCACAATGTTTAATACTGTGATTAATATCATTAAAACAACACAACCAAACAGTCCTGTATTCTAACTTTACTTTGGTTAGCATTTATTATGATGTTTATTTAATCTTACAGTATTTATTGGTGTTCAGCCATGTTGTTTTATTTACGCGTGGCTGGAAGGGTTTGAGGTGGTAAGTCAGAACTTCAGACTGGGAAAAATCCAATTTCCGAGGTAACTCGAACGCAGCATTACTCAGGCTCCGCCCTCTTATCCTGAACTCTCCAAGCAATGACAAAACTGACTTCCCTATGAATCCTCTATAGCCCACTTCCACAGGCCGGAGTTTAGCCTTCCATCCTTTTTGCTCTACTTCTGACATTAAATGTATTTGAGCTTTATCCTCTCATGAGCCTCTTTCACTCTGTTACCTCAACAAAATAAACCAACACACTCTGTTACCTCAACAAAATAAACCAACACGCTACAACTCTGTTACCTCAACAAAATAAACCAAC
>VXCM01005276.1:0-25000 GCA_014773175.1 Lucifuga dentata
GAAGAAGAAGAAGAAGAAGAAGAAGAAGAAGAAGAAGAAGAAGAAGAAGAAGAAGACAGTCGTGATTTTTTGAGGTCATCGAGCGGAAGTGGTGGGCAGCAATGGAGAGCAAACAGTTCTCTGAATATCTCAATGGCTTACAGCTGAATATAAAAGATAGATATATTAAAAAATATATTTGTGTGATGGCAGAGAGCCGTGCTGCATGGCCAAAACAGATTTCGACATCATCAATGCTGCACAACTGCTGGTTTGCGTCAGATTGGATGGAGCTGCTGCCACGACCGGCAGGCGTAGCGGAGTGACAGCGCTGATCAGGCAGAAAGCTCTAACATAGTTACCACGCATTGATGATACATGGCAAGGGACTTGTTGCTAAGCAGACTGATGATGAACTATATCAGGTTCTGCAGGACGTTATACATATAGTGAACTTTTATCAGTCAGACTTTCTGTACTGAGTAACAAGCTTCACTCCGATGTCCGCTGGCTGTCAGAGGAGTATAGGAACTCAGAGAGGAGATGCAGCATTTCTTGCTTCAGAAAATCCACAGCTTGGAGGCTGTCTGCAGACTCATTATGGATTTGGAAACTTAAAAAAATGTCTGATGTTTTCCAGCATCTAAATGAACTGAATCTCAGCACCTTCTTACTAAATGTTCCAGGACAAAGAGCAGCATTCACCCAGAAAATCAGCTTGTGGACAAACAGATTGAAGGAGAGTGACAGAGATGTTCCCACACCTTCATCAGAGCTGCTGTCCTCTGGTCAAAGTTTACACAGCATCTCATCACTTCTTCTCTCTCACCCGACACACCTACAGGGAGATTTCAAACACTGTTACAAACACTTCCACCTACCAGTCGCATTTCACGTGGAAAAAGTGCAACAGATGTGACGTCATCTGTAAACTACTATTTTCATACATGTTACGTTACTGACAGTCATTTCCTAAAGCATATTACTGGAACAGTGGGATAGTCGGTCTTGATCTTGGGATAGGTAATCCATCATCGCGAACAAGACGTGTATTCAGGTTTTTTTAGAAGTTATGTAATTTTTGCGTTTAAGCGCAATAAAAAAGCGTGGAGTGAATGTATGTCTTCACCGGGGAATATAGTCCCAGAAGAAGACCTGTGTTTATGGAAAAATTTAAAGGACCGTGACTTCATAAGGCTGTGTAACTATTAGCAGGAGAAACATGGATTTTTAAGGTGGGTGTATCACTTGAATANGTTTTATCCTTTGAGAAATGATTGTCAGTAATGTAACGTATGAAAATTGAATATATTAGGCTCAAACATGCTAAATGGGTGGTATGGTGCTGTCGTTTAATCCATGGCGACAATTGTTTAGGTTTCAGAATGAGTGTAAAGTTTAGCAGCATAATCGCTTTCCAATAGATGTTTTCTTCTGCAGGCAATTTGTTTTTCTCAAAAACGATGATCTCAAGATGTCATTTAAAAAATACACAATCCTGCGAGTGGGTGGACGGCCTGCCCTCTCATTAAAACACATCCTTATGTTTTTGTGGTTTGGATGCTGATATTGTATATTAATGCCTTTTCACGGGTCCAAAACTCTCTACCACGTCGCCCTATTTCACAGAAACCTCACAAACAGTCCCTAAACTTCGCCCGTGGTTGAACATGTTTAGCAGTTACAGCTAAAAAAATAAAAAAACAGAAGTTATTACCCATTATTTTACCATGTGGCTGCTGCAGAAAGCTGCTACAAAGCAAAAAAACTAATTAAGCAGGTCTAATTTAAAGGACCATGCCAGTGATTTTGCATGTTAATGCCCAATAAATACTACCAGGATGCTTGTTATGTTCCTGTCAACCATTTTCCAAACCAGTATAGTTTTCCTATTGTTTTGCCAAATCCCCTAATCTTTCAAAATCAAATGTTCAGGTGATACACACACCGTAAAATTCAATATTTCGCTTGACATATGTTCAGTTATCAAAGAGAGGTTCGTTTTTAATTTCTCAGAAAAAGCCATCTTCTCCTGGGACTATATTTCAAACATTTAAAACTAACGGTATGGTCCTTTAAAGTATAAAATATCTTTCATTCCCACCGTGCAGGTGTGTATTTACAGGTCCAAGTTGACGACCATAGAGGCAACTGTTAACCCCTTATTGGCAGGCACCCCTTGTATTGCTAGGCAACCATACGCCGCCATGAAGGAATCCATATTGTCCTTGTCCCAGAGAGCAAGTTCAGCCTGCTGCTCTGCTGTTACTTAAAACTGTCTGCAGAATGGAGCTGGAGTGTGTGTGTGTGTGTGTGTGTGTGTGTGTGTGTGTGTGTATGCGCGCATGCGTGCGTGCGTGCGTGTGTGCGTGCAGAAAAGTCGGAGGGCTTTAGGGATGAGTGGAGATTGGGGAATGGGGTCAGGAGTGTGTTTGGGGTAAAAGATTGGCTGAGGGGTTGTAAGGGTGTGTGTGTGTGTGTGTGTGTGTGTGTGTGTGTGNGAGAGAGAGAGAGAGAGAGAGAGAGGGAGAAAGAGAGAGGGAGAAAGAGAAGGGGAGGTGGGGTTTAGGAATGTGTTTACAATGAGCCGAGGGAGAGTCGCCTAAGCTGCCAGAGAGAGAGAAAGTCAAGATATAGAGAGAAAAAGTGAGACAGAGAAATTCAAAGCTAAAAAAAGAAAAAGAGGTAATATGCAGAAAGACAGAAAGAGAGTTAAAGAGACGGAATAAACGAAGAGAAAAAAGCCCTGGAGCAGATGAGAGGATTAGAAACTCAAGCAGAAGTTGCAGCATTTGCAGAAAGGAAACTGTAGGACGATGCAAAGCAGCAATCAAACCGCATCTCAACTTTCGGCCATGCAAATAGGATATTTGGTGTGTGGATATGCATTGCGTGTGTGTGCGTGTGCGTGTGCGTGTGCGTGTGCGTGTGTGTGTGTGTGTGCGCGTGTGTGTCCGTGTGTACATTGTCATNCGTGTGCGTGTGCGTGTGTGTGTGTGTGCGCGTGTGTGTCCGTGTGTACATTGTCATTTCGCCGCTACAGAAAAGTTTAACTCTAACTAAAGGCTTCTTGTTTTCTGTCTCTCTTTCTGTTTGTGTGCTGTTATATTCATGCATGCTTTCTCTCTCTGTGCGTGTTGCATGTGTGTGTGTTGCGTGCAAGCAGACTTTGAGGAGCAGTTGTACGACAGCAAGCTGACCGGTCAGACTTTCCGCCATCCTTCCTCGCAGAGCTCTGACGACACGTCCACCTCGCTCAGCCGCTCGCCCGTCTCCCTCAACAACAAGAGGCCTGACTTCATCTTCCTGGTAAACACACACACACACGCACAGACACACACACTCACACGCACAAACTCAAATCAAAATACGTCCACTCTTTCTTTCTAAATGAATTCCTCACCTTCTTCCTCTTTCGTGGCAGCTTAGCACCAGACGTTGGCTGCCGCTGGTCAACGCACGTTTACGTTTTCTCGCTCGTTCGGATTTAAAGGACAGGAAACCGCCCACTCTAATTTTCTAAAAGTATTTTTGTGATTCTGACAGTTGCTTATTTGTTTGTTTAACCATTTGTTGCACGATATCTCAATCCTGATTTATTTTTTGATGTGATTTGTTGGAGTGACGCGCTTAAACATCTGGCATCACATCATTTATGGCACAAAAATGTGGCGTTGCATCGTTCGTTCCATCACAAATTATGAAAAACATACTGATGTGTTGCGTAATTTTAACCAATCAGAAAGCTTTCAATAAACGAGCCAATCAATTCAAACTGATTTTCATCTCGATTTTTCACAATGGACTCAAAAGTGTTTGTGTTGTTTTTCTGCAACTCTGTGATTATTTTGTGATTATGCCAGAGTTATCATAAATTCTGCATATTACACCCAAAATCTCAAATTTGTTAGAATAACATCTGAACGTAGAAGACACGATCGTAATTTAAGCCGTCTTCTCCTGGGAATACGTACATCAAGTTGAACATTTTGAAAGTGGTTTGAAGTTTCTATCTCAAAGCACGTAGAACTAGATAGGTTTCAAAAATTGGAGAATTTGAAGAATTTGTAAACCACTGAAACTGCCCTTTAATTTTCTTAGAAAGTATGAAAGTTAAAAAAAAAATTGGAATCCATTGGAAATAGTTAAAAGTAGAATGCCATTTTTAAGTGAAAGTATGAAGGAGTGAAAGAAATTTAAAAAAAAAGTGAAAAATTGGTTTAAATAAAGTTTAATAATTCAAAATATATGAAAGGTGGGAAAATGCTCTTGAGACCCCCTAGAGAGCTAGTCAAGTTGGACATGTTGAAGTTGGTTTGAAGTTTCTATCTTAAAGCGTGTAGGACTAGATAGGTTTCAAAAATTGGAAAATTTGAAGAATTTTCAAACCACTGAAATTGCCCTTTAATTTTTTCAGAAAGTATGAAAGTTAGAAAAAATCGAAATCCGTTGGAAGTAGTTGAAGTTTGGATGAATATTTTAAAAGTGGAATGACAGTTCTAAGTTGAAGTATGAAGGAGCGAGAAGAGATGAAAGATCGGAAATTTTGAACAATTTTCCCATTCATTTTGAATGGGAAAATTTTAGGAAGAAAAGTGTAATATTCCGTAAAATTTGAAAAATTTGAAAATTATTGTTTTGTGGCAGAAATGTAAACAGTCTTCCATGCTACTCTGTATTGAACCATTTAAATAAAGTTATTTGGAAAAAAACTTAATAGATGTCACGTCACGTCGTGATCAATTAATTACTGTATATACTCGTGTATAAGCCGAGTTTTGTTTTTATCAAATTTTCCGACGCATTTTGGGGGGGTTGGCTTATATTTGAGTAATTCAAAATCCACATCCCACAGAACGAAATTTCCAGCGGTAAAAATACTACCCATTACCACTACATTGCCACTACCATTGAAAAATATTTAAAATCATACCTTAGAATCAGATATTTCCTGGCTAAATAGCTTATCCAGCACATTTTGCGGCTGCCTTATGCTGCGGTAAGAAAGCGCTGTTGTGGTTGGTCAAAGACAGTGGAATGGGCCAATCAGAGACAACCATATAAAAATACTGTTTCATATTCCAATAAGGTAACGTTATCTGGTAATCTCGTTCAACGTCATGTTTTGTGCGTTATTAGCAAGAAGTGTGAGATAAGATACAACACAGAATGGAAATGACACGGACTCAGAAGAGGAAAAGAGCGTCCTACAACGCTAGTCTCAAGATTCACGTCGCTGAATATGCTACACAGCATAATAACTGCAAAGCAGCTTCACACTTTGGTGTGAATGAGAAACAAGTACGGGAGTGGAGAAAGAGCCTGGGTGTCCTACAGGCTATGAAGAAATCAAGACGTGCCAGTCGGGGTCCCAGTGCCCATCCATCAGCAACGCTTTGGATGGATCAGAGAATGACGCCCTTTGGTTAGAAAATGAACAGGGGGATCAAGAAGAGGAAGAGGAGGAAGAGAAGTCGAACATACCGGTCGACTGGGATGACGTTCTCGTCAACGATGAGGGCACACATTACACAGAGCAGGACTGAAATGAACTCTTTGCCGATTCAGACAGGGAAAAGGAGTCCAGAAATGTCAGCTAGTGTCACCGTAGTTAGGGATAAGCAGCTGCTGATTACCATTATCAGTTATGCTAATGTTAATGTTAATAATGGTAGTTAATTACAATCAGCTGCTGTCATGTTTACCGCTATTATTTTCAGAAAATCAGAAGAATGCCNGGTAGTTAATTACAATCAGCTGCTGTCATGTTTACCGCTATTATTTTCAGAAAATCAGAAGAATGCCATGACAATACCCAGAAAAAAACAATAATTTGTGAAGTATCTGGTAATATTCAGCAGTACTTTGTGATGTGATGTGTTGCGGGGGAATTTACTGGTAATCAATAAAGGTGTGGGAGTCTTGCTGGAAGACATGTGTGCTGTCTTGTCTGTCAGTTAATAAGGAATGATCACGATTTGCTAAATAAATAAATAAATTGATNGTGTGCTGTCTTGTCTGTCAGTTAATAAGGAATGATCACGATTTGCTAAATAAATAAATAAATTGATGGAGCAACTTGGGGGGGGTCGGCTTATATTCGGGTTTTTAAAAAAAAACCTAAATTTGCAGGTCAACTTTGGGGGGGAGGTTGGCTTATATTTGAGATCGGCTTATACGCGAGTATATACGGTACCTCAAGGTTCAAGTCTACAATTTTAATAGTGTACTGGAATAAACTGAAACCAATGGCAGTCTGGAAGATAGGAAAAACAATTCTAAAATTTACCACTGCAGTAGTATATTTTGGGAAATAGTTGTCAGTAACATAACATGTACACAGGTGTATTTATTGGGCTCAAACATGCCAAATCATCAGTATAGTCCTTTAAAAGACGGTATCTAAAATGGGCTGTTTTCATTCAGTGTGCACAGCGATACATTAGAAGTGGATTTTTATGGGGTTTTGTTTTTTTGCACATTGAAGCTTGTAAAAAAAATTTAAAATAGACCCTTAAATTAAAGCTTGCAACTTTAAATGTGGAAAATGCTTTCAGGAAAAAATAAAGTAGTTAATAAAACAATTTTCAGTTTTCTTCATGTAGAAATTGCTTATGATTTGTCGGATCTAAAAAAAAAATGACAGATTGCTGACAGATTTAAGTGTTGAGCTGAAAATAGCAGCCAGTTCTTGTCTGTTTTTCAGACTTTTTCACTCCTCTGCCTCTGTTGTTAAGGTTCTCAGGCTTTTCTTCTAAAAACCGTGTCATTGTGGCGGCCTGATGGCGTCCTGCAGTGCAAGATGGCCACACGTGTACAGGATAACGGCGCTGTGGTCATTCAGCAGGCCGTAAACAGCCTCTAATGATAAGACATTCCCTACACGTTTGAGCTTGTTTCAATTAGATTTCAGGATTTGGATGGTTCCCAGAAGGCAACCTGGATTTCTGTTCCTGCACTCTTTCACAGTGTTTGAGCTTCAGAGACTCGGGGCCAGATTCATAAAAAAAAAAAAATCAGGCTGAGTATGCAGCATGATGCTAAATGAGCACTGTGATAATTGAAACTCATTCATAAAGCTTCATTACGTTAATCAGAGCACCATGTCACATTCAGGTAGCACATTGTTGTCAGGTAAAAGCCGATAAAGATCAGCGTGTTTATGAGCTGCTTCATATTTATGAGTCACGATTTGGTGTTAAAGTGACATCGACACGTTAAACCGGCAAAGGAAACATAAATTCTGCTTCAGAGCGCCACATTTTAAAAGATGGACATTAAAATAACAGGTAAATGTGCATATTAACCTCCGTAAAGTAACCTCCGAAGTAACCTCCGTTAGGGTTAGTGTAACCCATCACCCAGATTTCATTCCTCTGAAAACTGTTTTTTCTGAATCAGGAAATTCAGGAAATACCGTACTAACACCTCTTTGAAGGAAAACGCTAAGATGCCTCCTTGTTTTAAAATATTAAAGTACTGGTCTGATGTTTTTGGGAATTTTCTCAGAAATGCTTAGAATACATATTGAACTAGACCAAATTTTAATAATTGTGGAGTATCTGATCAGACTTTAAGATTTAAGAAAGCACATCAAAATTCCTCTCTCATGGTTTAAATATAGCTAAAGAAAAACAACTTATATTGAAAAAAAAGAAAGAGTCCCCTTCTGCTAAATGACTGGTTAACGAATTAGCCAGTATTTTTCATTTTTCAAGATTTTTTACTTAATGACAGATCTGAACACTTTCATGAGATTCGGCAACCTTTTGTCACACATTTAGGGCTTTAATGACTGTTTTTTTTTCTTCAAACTTTACTGCAATTTTTATTTTTATTTTTCCAGGAAAAGTGTATGCTGTGTGTATTTGAACGAGACGGGTTGGGGAAGGATCTGATCTTTTTCTTGAATAAAAATAGTTTGAAAAACCTTGGCATTTCTGCCAAAACTGTATGTGCTCTCTCTCTCTCTCTCTCTCTCTCTCTCTCTCTCCTCTCTTCCTGCCTTGCCATTCTCTCCCTCGCTCATGTCGCTGGCATCGAATCAGCTTGAGGAGGATAAAGCGTTGAACTTTTAGTTGCAGACGAGCTCGCCAACCATTCCTCATCTTCCAAATTTTCCCTCCGATTGATTTTTCCCTTCAACGAGTCAAAGGGTTATTTGGAGCCAATAACAACAGTTTAAGTAAAAGCCCATTGGCTCATTTTCAAAATGGCTCAGGCATCCACCAGAAACAGGAACTCTTCAAGAATCTGAAAGGTAGAGGAGGGTAGAGTAGCCAGAAACTGTACTCAAGTAAAAAAAAAATTGTTACTTTATGTTAATAGTGACTCAAGCATAAGTAAGAGTAGTCACCATAATAGTGAGATAAGAAAGTGTCTATTAAAAATATTACTTGAGTACTGAGTAACTTTGATCAAGCTTATCTTTAGGATAACCAACAAGCTATAAAGTGCTCGTCTGAGGAAAAAAATGCAAAGTAGCCACATGTAGCTTCTAATACAATCCACATCATATCATATAAAGAAACAGTAGACAGTAATAAATCAGATATTTACCACATAACAAATCATGACAATTCTGGCCTGGCCCCAAGACAGTTAGCTGGGTTAGCTTCATGAATTTACTCAGAATAGAACAGGAAAACTTGAGTTAGCATTAGCAGCAGCAGCTAACTAAGTAGCTAACATTGCAGCTTCCCGCCACGTTTCCTCAAATTCCATGTTGATTCTTAGAAGCTGAAATGTCACATTTTTAGTGACAAAGATGCAACGCGTTATGTAGCTGTTGGTTTTGGTAGACTGAAAAGAAAACAGTGTTTGAATGTTTAGCCAGGGATGTGCCTCTTCTAAACCTCCTGCTGTTGATTCCACCATGACTGTTCTGCTCCGTGTGAAACCATGGAAATGGAGGGTGGGGGCGTGGCTGCTTCAGAGCTGAAGCAGACAGTGTAGAGTCTGACAATGAGAGAAAAACTGAACATGACTGAATTCAAATGGTGAAGTCAAAAGTGACACAAAGAGTGCGACCAAATGTAATGGAGTAAAAGTATATTTTTTTCTTCATACATATACTCAAGTATGAGTTAAAAGTATCCTGCAATAAAACTACTCAAAGTACAATTTTGTGAACAAAGTTCCTTAAGTAAATGTAATGGAGTAAATGGAACATGTTACTCCCACCTCTGCTGAAAAGCACAAGACATAACAGAAGCAGAGATGATTGAAGCCTGAACAGAGACATCTTTGAAAGAATATCCAATTAGAGATGCCGTGAACTTCATGTGGACACATTACGTCAAGACAACCGAAGCAGAATGTGCGAGACAAATTGGTTATCACCACAAAAGTCATACAGATGTTGCACAAATGACCAGAAAAAAATTGTTCCCAGTTCGAAACTGATATAACTGTCTGATTCCCAGAATCAAACTCACACTTTTCCAGGTGAGTTTCCCGCTGATCGTAACTCTTCTTCCCTTTTCTTCTCCCAGCCGGCATCCAAACAGCTTTACGACGATGAGACCGCCTCCTCCGTGTTTGGGCTGAGGTCCTTGACCGACCCGTCCCCCTCCCCGTCCCCGTCCCCCTGTGGCTCGGATCGCCCCCTGGTGGGCTGGAGTAGCAACAGCAGCAGCAGCACCGCCACCACCGGACCGCCTGTTGCTGAGAAACCTCGCTGGCACCCAGGGAGACGGACGCCGGCTCATTTCCTGCCGCTGGACATCACAGGTATGCTTGAAAAACGAGGATGAAAAGTTTTGTAAAGTAACTTTTGGGTGATCAGGTTTCTTTCTTAGTAATTAAAGCATGGTTTACCTTTTTAAAATGACTTACTATATTTCTTAGCAAAATTGGATTTTTGGGTTGGAGAAAGTTGAATAAATACTGATTTGATTTGATGACTGGAAAGTGGGCATGGCTTAAAGGACATTACTGCTGCTATTGGATGTTTGAACTCAATAAATACAACCTGCATACACGTAAATTTACTGACAGGCATTTCAAAAAAACCACACAACTGCAGCAGCAAATATTTTAGAATTGTTTTTCCTACCTTCCAGACTGCCATTGGTTTGAATTCATTCAGGTATGCTATTAAAATCAATTTATAGACTTGAAACGTGCTTGAGATACGTAATCCATCACAGAGAACACAAGTTTTTTTTGTCAAAGTAACTTTATTTAACTGATGCAGCACAGAGCTGCACGGAAGACAATGTATGTCTCCACCAGGAAATATAGTCCCAGGAAAATTACCAGTACTAAGAAATTAAAAATGACCATGCCTTCTACAATTGTGCGAAACAAGGCAAAACATGAAATTTTAAGGTGGCATCACCTGGTTTTGAAAGATGAAGGGATTTGTAAAAATAACAGAAAAACTAAAATACGGTTTTATGTTTTGGAAATTGGTTGTCAGTAACATGTATGCAGGTTGTATATATTGGGCTTAAATATGCAAAATCACTAGTATGGTCCTTTAACCTCACCATGTTTTAGAGTAGTTGAATTGAACTTGGTTATGTTTTCCCCTCGGTACAATTAATGGGGTTTCACACATCGATTGCAGCAAAACGACCGTATGGCAGCCTTTTTGAGGACGTGCTTTTGGTCTGAAAAGAACCTCAGGAGCTCAGCAGAACCATTGATCTACTGATTGATCTAGAACCGGAGAGGACTTAAAGGACCATACCAGCCTGCATGTTTGAGCCTAATATATTCAATTTTCATACGTTACGTTAACGACAATCATTTCCCAAAGGATAAAACTGTATTTCAGCTTTTCTGATATTTTGCAAAATCTCTTAATCTTTCAAAATCAAATATTCAAGTGATACACCCACCTTAAAAATCCATGTTTCTCCTGCTAATAGTTACACAGCCTTATGAAGTCACGGTTGTTTAATTTTTTCCATAAATGCAGGTCTTCTTTTGGGACTTTGGGTGTATCGCTTAAATATTTGATTTTGAAAGATTAAGAGGTTTTGCAAAATATCAGGAAAGCTGAAATACAGTTTTATCCTTTGGGAAATGATTGTCAGTAACATAACATGTATGAAAATTGAATATATTAGGCTCAAACATGCAAAATGGCTGGTATGGTCCTTTAAAGCAATTTGTAGATTTGGTGATTTTGCTTTTGCAGGTAAAGATCCTCAGACACTCTGACATGCATAAATGGAAAAAGTTTTAGCTACTACTTATTCACTTCTTCATCTCTTCTTCATCTTGCTTTTCTCTTTGTGGAAGCAAAAAAACAAGCACGCTTCATCTCCTCCCTCCAGAGGTTCAAATTTCTGTGTTTCTTTTCCAAAAGCAGCAGGTGTTTTTTTTTTNTTTTTTTTTTTTTTTTTTTTTTTTTTTTTTTTTTTTTTTTTTGTATAAAAGCATAATCAATTTCCAGACTGAACAGGACAAATTCTTGTTATTTATCATAGATGAAATGTGTCAAATAGTTTCACTGCACAGCCTGACTGGGTTTGACGTCCGAGTTTACCTTATTAAATATCCTTCAGACATGAAAGCGGGATGCAGACAAACAGGAGGAATAAGAAAGAAAGTATGAAAGCTCAGTATGAAAGCACGAAAGGAAAACGTCCTGTTTTGTTCCTTTGCTCAGACAGCAAGCAGAAGCCATGACTCACAAGGTTCCAGAGACTATGTAGCAACATGCAGGACTATTAGACACACACACACACAAACACACACACACACATATACACACACACAGCGTTAAGGACAAAAATGTTGCACAGACGTCAAGAATATTTTTGTCTTATGATCCCACTCTGTACCACCCTCGCCCATCTCAGAAGTGGACGTCTTCTTTGTGTATGTGGGTGTGTGTGTGTGAGTGCGCGCTGTCAGTGCTGTTAGTATGCTGTGGTCATCCTTAGCAACATCGTTCTGACACCCCTGCTTCCACTCCTCTCAAGCAAGCCTCGTTGTTTACTTTGTGCATGTGTGTGTATGTCTGTGTATGCGTGTGCCTGTGTGTGTGTGTGTGTTGTGCTCCTGGTTTTTGGCATAGCAACTGCTTCGTCACCGGGTGCATCTTCCCTTCTTCTCACGCATATATAATTAAATTTATAGTTAAATATCTCTCTCTCTCTCTCTCTCTCTCTCTCTCCCTTCCCTCCATCTATCTCATTTTCTACCTTTCTTTCTCAAAACAGCTGCCCCAGTTTTATCTCTCATCATGATATCTGCCAGCCCATCAGTCCCCTCTCTCTCTCTCTGTCTGTCTCTCTATGTGTCTGTCTCTCTCTCTCTCTCTCTCTCTCTCTCTCCCCCCCACCACCCACCGTGTTCAGGAGTGGAAGGTCAGGTATGCTGATGCGTGCTTGTGGCGTTGTACTAGGTGAATAAAAAAGTGGATGTTCACTTCCTTCAGAAAGAAAAAGAAATGGAGAGAAAGAGGAAGAAGAAAGGATGAAGATGAAGAGGATGGGGGTACAGATGCAGTTAATAGTCAGAAAGAGAGAAGGAGAGAGAGAGAAAGAGGATGGAGATAGAGAGACATGCTGTCTCTCATCCCTCTACCTCTTTTTCACTTCATCTCTCTCTCTCTCTCTCTCTCTGTCTCTCTCTCACTCATTCTGCAAATGAGTGAAACAGGTAGCTTGCAGGCAGCTTGCTGTTGCCATGGTAACTCACCGCTCTTCCTCTCTCCTCCCTAAAAAAACTGGCAGCAGAGAGAGAGAGAGAGAGAGAGAGAGAGAGAGAGAGAGAGAGAGAGAGAGCGCAACTAGAGCCAGGAAAGAGGGAATGGTGGGATAAATGAGTGGGAGAGAGAGAGAGATGAAAATCCAGTTAGATGAAAGAGAGAGAATAATGAATGAGGGATAATGAGGGAACATTTTGTTTCTGCTTCCGCTGCTTCATCTTCCTCCTCCTCCTCCTCTTTTTCCTCCCCCTCCTCTCCCTCCCTCCTTCCTGAAACATTTTTGCTTTGGCATATTTTCATGAATGACTGAAGGTTGACTTTTGTTTGCAATCTTTGTGATCCTTTTAAAGAACAATACTTGCGGTTTTACATGTTTGAGGCCAATATGTAATCCACATACAGATTGCGTTACAGACAGTCAATTCCCAAAATATAGTATGACTTTAGCTGTAAATTTTAGAATTGTTTTTTCTACCTTCCAGACTGCCATTGGTTTCCGTTTACACCAGTACAATATTAAAATCAATTTTAAGAGACTTGAAACGTGCTTGAGATAATTAATCCATCACAGCGAATATGACGTCGATTCAGTTTTTTGTCAAAGTAACTTTATTTAACCGGTCCAATATGGAAGACAATATACGTCTCCACCAGGAAATATAGTCCCAGGAGAAGATGGCTTTTACCAAGAAATTATAACGACTGTGCCTTCTACAATCATGCAAGTGTTAGCAGGTGAAAATGTTGAATTTTAAATGACCATACCATCCATTTTGCATATTTGAGCTTAATATATTCAATTTTCATACATGTAACATTACTGACAGTCATTTCTCAAAGCATACTACTGGAACAGTGAATTAAAAATGTTTTTCCTACCTTCCAGACCTCCATTGGTTTCAGTTCATTCTGCTATTAAAATCAACTTGTTGATACTGTAAACGTTCTTGGGATAGGTAATCCATCATCACCAACAAGACGTGTATTCAGGTTTTTTTTTTAGAAGTTATGTAATTTTCGCATTTAAGCTGCAATAAAATGCGTGGAGTGAATGTATGCCTCCACCGGGGAATATAGTCCCAAAAGAAGACCTGCGTTTATGGAAAAATTTAAAGGACCGTGACTTCATAAGGCTGTGTAACTATTAGCAGGAGAAACATGGATTTTTAAGGTGGGTGTATCACTTGAATATTTGATTTTGAAAGATTAAGAGATTTAGCAAAATATCAGGAAAGCTGAAATACGGTTTTATCCTTTGGGAAATGATTGTCAGTAACGTAACATGTATGAAAATTCAATATATTAGGCTCAAACGTGCATGGTCCTTTAAGGTGTGTGTATCACCTGAACGTTTGATTTTGAAATTAAGGGATTTGGCAAAATAACAGGAAATCTAAAATATGGGTTTGTGTTTTGGAGATTGGTTGTCATGAATGTGGATACTATATATTGGGATTAAATATGCCAAATTGCTGGTGTGGTCCTTTAAATGGAAACTGTATGATTGAGGCAGGAAGACAGGCAGTGTGTGTGTGTGTGTGTGTGTGTGTGTGAAGGTCCTTGCAGAGACAGAAAGATGAGTATGTAGACAAACAGGCAGCTTGTGACATTGGCAGGAAGACAAAAACCTCCAATTTACAAAGAAATTTACAAAAAAAAAATATTCCAGCAAGTATCCACATCAGAATTATACCAGGAAGGATGACAAAAAACAGCATTTTTTAGATTTATGGGTAATCCAAGTCCAGGTTATCTTCTGAAAATGAGCAGTCAGGACGTTTGGTATCAGATTTAAGGATCAAACCTGTGAATCTTTTGTTTCAAGACGAGCTTTCTAACCGGAAAGAATCTCTGCTGCGCACAAAAAAGCGGGGAAACCGGAGAGAATTTAAAACGAATGAATCACGGCCGCGTCTCTCTGCTGATATTTAAAATAGCTTCTATCATTTATGGCTGCAGGAAGAACAGGAGGAAAGAGTCTTAACTCCTGACAGTGGCCCGGCCTGAGACGAGGCAGATTCAGAACGAGAACTCATCTTCTGCCTGTAAATTCTGCATAAGAACAGCAGACAGATGCAGAGAACCTCAGGAAGCAGCTAAAAAAACTCAACCAGACAATGAACAACTGAAGCAAACAGGCTGTGTCAGAGAGTCGGAAAGACTGGTTCTGGCTATCGAGCTTTTAAAGGGCAGAGAGGTGTTTTTCTTTCTCTCAGCACAAAATCACCGTGAGATATCTGCCAGGTTTGACGGGTTGGTGATCAATACCAGCGAATCAACTTTTATCTGGCTGAGACTCAAGTGTATTTTATTTACTAAAATCTCAACATCAGCTTCAGTTTCATTCAACTGTTTTTCTACTTTTGAAAGGCTAAAATCCTTTATTAAAAGGGCCATACCGGTGATTTTTTAATGTTTCAGCCCAATAAATGCCACCCGCATACACTTTATGTTACTGACAACCAATTTCCAAAACGTAAAACTGTAGTTTAGTTTTCTTGTTATTTTGCCAGTTCTCCTAATCCAGTCATCCTCAGAGTCCAGACTCTGATCCGGATCTGGACTGAACCACAACCGTCTCTGGACTCTGAGGAAATTATACTTTTCATATGTATTATTTTGTATTATCTGCGCGAAGTCGCTGCGACGCAACTAGTCAAAATTCTTCTTTTTCTCCACTGTGGAGAAAGTGAAACCAAATGTCCGACTGCTCCAGTCTGTGTGAGAATGTTTACTCTGCTTTGGTTTGGTCCGATCACATTCAGCGTCCCGTCATCTCCATGACAACGACGGGTTGACATGGCGTTGGGCTCATAAGAGTAAACAGCACAGCTAGTTTTGTCAGCAGCATCCCCCTCGACACCTTAAATAAAAACTAGGATCCCAATCCGACCCTGGTTTGGCTGACCTTAATAAACGAACCTTTGTCTTATTTAAGATTTACTTTGTGGATTTTTAAGATTTGTATTTGAGTACCCTGTCCTAATCTTTCAAAATCAAAATTCAGGACAGGTAAAACACACACCTTAAAAATCAATATTTCGCCTTCAGCCCTGTCCAAATGCAGACAAGAATAGTTGTTTTCATTTCTTGGTTAAAAGCCGTCTTCTGCTGGGAACTATATTCTCTGGCGGAGAAATACATCGGCTTTGTGTTGGACCTAAGTAAAGTTACTTCAGCAAAAAACAAAAAAAACAAACAAAAAAAAAAACTAAAAGACATGGTGTTCTCTGGGAAGCATTATTTATCTCAAGGACGTTTCACGTTTCTACGAGTTGATTTTTATAGAGGTATATATACAGTATATACTGGAGGTATATGTATACCTCTATATATAGAGATATATATATATATATATTTACTGGAAAGAGCTCAAACCAACAGCAGTCTGGAAAGTAGGAAAAGCAATTCTAAAATTTACCACTCCAGCATGTTTATTTTGGAAAATGGTTGTCAGTAATGTAATGTGTATGCATTTATTGAGCTCGAACATGCAAAATCACCAGTATGGTCCTTTAAATAAAAGTATCAGTGCTATAGTGGGAAAAGTTTTACATTCAAATTTCTACTTGAGAAAAAAGTATTAGAAGTTAAATGTACTCAAGTAAAAGTACTGAAAATGAAGAAGGGTCGAGGTTCATGTCCAACTTAAATTTAGAGGATTTTTATGTTTCAGATTGGAAGGAAGGAAGGAAGGCAGGAAGGAAGGAAGGAAGAAAAGAAGGAAAGAAGGACAGTAGAACCACTTTTTTGCTTTTGCTTTTTGGATTATGACATTCACCACCATGACAGATAAATTCTTGATTCCTGCAAACAAGCAGATCAGTATTTGGAATCATTACTGGTCCTAATGTCAGAACTCCTACATACAGACTTGATTGTTTCTGCGGCACGTCCGGACACATTCCAGGTTGTTGTTGCCCTGGTTACATAACGCCCGTTAACTTTTCATCGATTCAGCTCCATTTGATTCATTTGCTGTTTTGCTCCATCGATTTTGCCCGAGTGTGTGTGTGTGTGTGTGTGTGTTTTTGATCTGTCTGACTCAAAATCCCAGACAGACGAGAGCTGCAGTGCATGGCATTGTTTGTGTATATGTGTGTGTGTGTGTGTGTGTGGAAAAGAAAAGATTCCGGGACGCCAGATCTGTTGTGGAAATCCAACTTTGTGGTGCAGATGGTGAGCGTGCACTGTGTGTCACTAGAACAGATGTCTCGCCGAATTACCGTTTGCACGAGACGTCAGAAGGACAGTAAACACAACTCAGCAGCAGCTTTCTCAGCAGCATCTGCACGAAGTCGCTCTGCATTAAAACGGCTGAAAATGTGAAACTTACACGCGAATATTTATGATGAAAGTACAAATTGTGGCATTAATGTTCCTGCATCTTGGATTAAAGGACAATACCTGCAGTTTTGCATGTTTGAGTCCAATATATACAACCTGCATACATGGTAAATTACTGACATTTCCCAAAACTGCTTTAGCAGTAAATATTAGAATTGTTCTTCCTGCCTTCCAGACCATCAACATGTTTATTATATTAACTACTTTATTTTTTCTGAAAGCATTCTCCACATTTCCATGTTGCAAATTTTAATTTAAGGATGTAGTTTAAAAATTTTACAAGTTTTAACGTGCAAAAAAAACAAAAACAAAAAAAAACAAAACATGAAAATCCACTTCTAATGTACCGCTGTGCACACTGAATGAAAACAGCCCATTTTAGATACCATGTTTTAAAGGACTATACCGGCGATTTGGCATGTTTGAGGCCAATTTATACAACCTGTGTGCATGTTATGTTACTGACAACTATTTCCCAAAATATACGACTTTAGCAGTAAATATTAGAATTGTTTTTCCTACCTTTCGGACTGTCATTGGTTTTAGTTCAATACAGCACGCTATAAAAATCAACTTGTAGGGACTTAAAACATGTTGAGATAAATAATCCATCACAGCAAACACATCTGTTCCTTTTTTTTTTTTTTTTTTTTTTTTTTTGTCAAAGTAACTTTATTTAACCGATCCAACGCAGAGCAGCACAGATAACAATGTATGCTTCCATCAGGGAATATAGTCCCAGGAGAAGGCGGTGTTTTCCGAAAAATTAAAAATGACTGTCCCTTCTACATTCAGACATGCATTAGCAGGCAAAACTTTGTTAGATTGGTGAATAACCTGAAGATTTGATCTTGAATGATTAGGATTTGGCAAAATAACAAGGAAACTAAAAAAAAAAAAAAAAANAAAAAAAAAAAAAAAAGAATTTTTATGTTTTAGAAATTGTGCCACATGGAGTTGGCTGCGAGTGTGTACTGCAAGTACTTTTCTCTTATTGATAACTTCACGAACCTATTCTTTTGTCCGACTGTCTCCACGCACAACACATGTAATCGGTATTTGTCATGTGATTATTGTTTGGTCACTTGCTTTGCTGTGTCAATTAAATTCTTGAAAAAATAAATAAATAAACAGTTTGTCAGTAACATAACATCTATGCAGATAATATTTAATGGGCTTTAACCATGCAAAATCACAAGTATGGTCCTTTAAATTTGTTGCTGCTTTTGGAATAAAATCAGTCTCTGTCTCCTCTTTTCCTCCTCCAGGTGAATCAGGAGGTAAATTCCACGGCGTTGACCTCCTCCAGCACTCTACATCCTCCTCCCCCTCTCCCGGAGACCCCTTCCCCCACCAGCCCCACTCNCTCCTCCAGCACTCTACATCCTCCTCCCCCTCTCCCGGAGACCCCTTCCCCCACCAGCCCCACTCGCTGGAGCCCGTCACTGACACCCCACACCAGAACCTTCCCCTGAGGAAGACTCACTCCGACCTCGACACAACCCTATCTGCAGGTGTGTGTGTGTGTGTGTGTGTGTGTGTGTATGTGTGTGAAAGAGGTTCTTCTTGTCTTCCTGTGGTTCAGATCGAGTTTCTTCCCACCGCCCTCAGATAAACACAGGAAAGAAGGAAAAAGGAAGAAAATGCCGACCTTAAAGGAGCATACTGGTGATTTTGCATGATTGAGCCCAATAAATACAGCCTGCACACAAGTTACATGACTGAAAATCATTTTCCAAAATATACTACTGGAGCAGTACATTTTAGATTTGTTTTTCCTACCCTCCAGGCTGCCATTGGCTTCAGTTTATTAAAGTAATGCTCTAAAAATCTCTAAAAATTAACTTCTTGAGACTTGAAACGTGCTTGAGATAAGTAATCCATCACAGCAAACCAAACATCATTTTTATTTTTGTTGAAGTTACTTAATTTAACTGGTCTGACACGGAGCTGCAAGGAAGAAAATGTATGTCTCCGCCAGGGAATATAGTCCCAGAAAAAGGCTGCTTTTAGCGAGAAATTAAAAATGGCTGTGCCTTCTACATTCAGTTGCACGTGTTAGCAGGCAAAACATTGAACTTTAAGGCAGGTATGTCACCTGACATTTGATTTTGAATAATTAGAGGATTTGAAAACTAAAGTAAAGTAATGTGTATGCGGGATGTATTTATTGGGATTAAACATGCCAAATTGATTGTATGGTCCTTTAAATGGAACAGTTCACCCCAAAATCAGTATTTACTCATTAAGCACTCACCCCAAAGCAAAACAAGGAAAATGTCCCTGATCAGGATTGCTGACGTTAATAAGACGCATTGATGAAGGAATATGTGCAAAGATGGGACTCTTTTATGGTTTCTCTAGTTTTTGGATGACATGGAGGTGGAAGAGCTGTTAGTGTTTGTTCTGCATTTTGATGAGGTTGTTCTTTTCATTCTCCATCTTCTTTTTCCACAGATAACAACTTGGAACAACGCAACCCAGACCAGCTTCACCCAGGAAGCATGGACCATTCTGGGCTGCTTTGCTCCAACACACCCTCGCCTTCCTGGAATGGACCTAAGGGGTCCACTTTTTCACCCGGAGCCTGGAACGAGGCGTACAGCTACGGCATGAGCAAAGGCCCAGCAGTTCCACCCAAACAGCACAGCATCATGGGTAACACAGGAGGGACGCAGGAAGCAGCAAGCTTAGGACAGTTGGCGAGCTCACATTCCAGTTCGTTTACGCCCGTGTCGGATCCTTCTGTTGCAAGAGGAGGGAATAACATGGCGGGTGTTTCTTTGGCAATGATGGGGAAGCGGAGTGAAACAGAAGGGGCGGTGATGGACGGAGGAAGAGGAGGAGGAGGGGGGGGACGGTTTGGGGAGGTGGGGAGAGGGAGGGAGAGGTCAGCAAGATCCATAGCAGCGGCAAACGCCTTCAGGTTTAGGGAGCGTTCCCTTTCCACGCCCACGGATTCTGGTTCTTTCTTTACAGATAATATCTTGACAGGGAATGGGAACGATATTACGATAACAGACCACCAACAACAGCATCATAACTTTCTGGGTGTGGGTGAGAACTATGCCCTCCACTACCCGAGTGGGAGCTCAGAGGACAGCACGAGCACTGCCGACACAATCTCTGTCACGGCTTCAGAGTACAGCGCCGACGGCCGGTTGCGCCTGCGCTCCCGCTCCATCTCTCTTAAGAAATCAAAGCGCAAGCCGCCGCCTCCCGTCAGGAGCGTCTCTCTCATGAAGAACCTCGGAGAAGCCGAGGGGCGAATCCACCGTGACGGCGGGCTCTACCGGGATGGCCGGCCGAAGAGCCTGCACATTCCTCGAGACCACTTTCCAGACTTCCAGCCAGATTTCCTGCTACCCAGCTCATCCTGCTGCCCTAAGCCTGGCATGGGTGATGGGGAGCAGGGTCGTGGAGGTAGCAATGGGCCTCCAAGCCTGGAAATCCAAGGTCCAGAGAGGGATGGAGAGACGGATCTGACCTTCCCGAATCATTGGCAGCTGGGGGAGTGGAAGAGCAATGACCCCTACAGGTAAAGTCCACTCCACTTGGTTGTTTGGAACATTCTCTGTTATCAATCTACATGTTTGGTTGTGTCCTTCTTACTTTTCTTCTCTTTTCTTCAGGTCCCTGTCAGGCTCCAGCACAGCAACGGGAACCACGGTGATTGAATGTATGAAAGTTAGAGGCAGCTCGGAGTCGTTGCTTGACTCTCCTTCCACCTCCAGAGCCACATCACCCTCGCAGCTCTCAGTGGAAACTGACACCAAGGTTTCCTCGCCCTTCAAACCTCCTGGACTCATGTCCCCGTCAAGTGGCTATTCCAGCCAATCAGAGACTCCCACACCAACTGTCCCACTCAATCAAGTGGCAGGTTCAGGGACAGTGGGAATGACAGGGACTTCAGGGTGTAAGATGCGCCCGAAGATCCCGGAGAGGAAATCGTCATTACCTTCACCCAAGGACCGAGCAGCAAGGTCAAGGCTGTCCTTTGAGATGCCAGGGAACGCACATCTAGAGCTGTCATCAATCAAGCCAAAGCAAAAGGCCAGCAGGCGGCATTCTGACACCTCCACGGCAACGAAACCCGGTAAAATCAGCCCCAGCTCCTCACAAACATTACCTGTGGTGACGCAGAATGAACTGAAAACCATCCGTTTGCGCTCGGTTTCCCGTGGTGACCTGGAGGACTGTCCCGATGGGGCGTCTGATACCATCGAAGAGGAGCAGCATGGGCGAGATCTGGGTGAGTATCCCAGCCCACCGTCCACTGCGCCAAAACCCAAACCACCTGTAGCCGTCAAGCCACCCTTGCCCAAGCGACCACTAAACCTCCTCCTGAAATCTCCATCCCCCTCATCGACTTCCCCCCATGCCCTTGACTCACCTCCTGCCTCACCCGTGGACCGGCCCATACCTCTGGGCAACATCTACAAGGTCATGAAAAAGCCCAAACCCAAAAGGCCACCACCGCAGCCTTCCACGAGTCCTTCAGTACCCCTGGATTCAGTTTCCAATTCTGCCATACAAACCCCCTACGATCATCACTTCCTGCCTCACTCCCAGTCCCTGTTCGATCTTCCCCCTCTTCCCGATCCCCAACCTCTCCTGGAAGACCCAGTGCTGGAGCCGGAATTTGACCCAAACGCAGAGCTCCGTCTTGGGCCTGAGGATGGCGGCTCTCTGCCCTCCCCCAGCAGTAACCAGGAAGCCCCGGAGCTCCAGGATAAAAGCAAGACACTCCCCTCGAGGATGACAATCTCCTGTTTGGCAGATCTTTCAGACAAAAAGAAGCCCAAGGTGACATATCTCCCAGAAAATACCTGTCAGCGTTTTTGATTGCCTCATTTTGTTAAGTAATTCATGCTGAATGTGGTATTGATTTGATCTTAAAAATAAGGTTTCATTTCCTGTCCAGGTTCCACCTCCGGTCCCCAAGAAGCCAAACGTCCTGCTTCTTCCCACATCAGTCCACTCCTCCACCAACGGAAGCTTCGACAAACAGTTGCCACAGACAGACAACCCCGTGGGTCTGCGATCTCCAGTGGGAGCGTTTCCACCAGACGATATTCCCAGTGCTCCGAGTCCGATTGATAATCCCGAGAGAGATGAAAACCACTTGGGAACGAACGAGGAGAGTTCAAAAGAGTCGTCACTCCAGTCGTCTCTTCGGGATTCTTCCCTCACGGAGCTGGAAGGGAAGATGGCCGGCGTCGGGATCGGAGCAGGTGCGATCATGGATTGATTACTGCGAACAAAAGACGAGCCAATAGCAGGCAAACCACAGTTCCTGCTTTTTATCAGTAGATATCAGACTTCAGGAACATTTGGGATTTCTTTAAACTGTATAAAATAAGTTAAAGCAGACGCTAATACGTCTTTTTTTTTTGATATTGCTTGAGTTTAGTCTCGTTTTATCAGAGGCTGTGGAACTGTGAACTCATTTGATATTCTCATGTTTAAAGGACGATACCTGCAATTTTGCATGTTTGAGCCCAATATAATATATAACCCGCATACATGTTACATACTAACAACCATTTCCCAAAATATACTACTTTAGCAGTAATTTTTAGAATGCTTTTCTTATCTTCCATGCTACAATTCATGTAGTACTCTATTAAAATCAATTTGTAGAGACTTGAAACGTGCTCGAGTGAACAAGATGTCTATAAGTTTTTTGTCACCGGTCCAACATTGAGCTGCACGGAAGAAAGAGCCAGAGAATACAGAATAGTTTACATGGGTGGTATTTATTGGGCTTAAACATGTAAAATCAACTGTATGGTCCTTTAATGGTAGCCTGGAGAGCTGCTACATTTGATTACATTCCTTCCCTGTTGCTTTTTGATGCAAAACGTCATCACGCGGCCAGACAAAATTCGTTGGGGTTTTGCAGCAAATCAAGCAGAATTACTTTGAAATTGAGCCAATTTTTTTTTTTTTTTAAAGTGTGTTTTACTGTTTTGTTTTGTTTTTAAATGAAACTGACATTTTTTATTATTACCACATCCTGTACGTAACAGTCATACAGATTTACTTTAATTATGAGAGAAATTGACATGTATTACAGAAATTAGCCTTGATAAGCTAACCAGAACACATAAAAGCATGATTTGCTATTTTTTTTCCTTCTTCTTCTTCAGATGACATGGGGGAGGAGACGAGCTCAGCGTCCAATGAGAGAGCAGTACTCCACATCGCCGAGGAAACGGATGACGACTTGTTCGTGAACACGCCTACCACACACACCACCGAGGACCTGTTCACTATAATACACAGGTCTGAACACGCAAAAACATATAATAAACAGGAAAATATTGCAAAAATCTCAATTTTTCTCAAATTAAAGGACCATACCACCCATTTTGCATGTTTGAGCCGAATATATTCAATTTTCATACATGTTACGTTACTGACAATCATTTCCCAAAGGATAAAACCACATTTCAGCTTTCCTGATATTTTGCAAAATCTCTTAATCTTTCAAAATCAAATATTCAAGTGATACACCCACCTTAAAAATCCATGTTTCTCCTGCTAATAGTTACACAGCNTTTATGAAGTCATGGTCCTTTAAATTTTTCCATAAATGCAGCTCTTCTTTTGGGACTATATTCTCTGGTGGAGGCATACATTCACTCTATGCTTTTTTTTTTCACTTAAACACTAAAATTATGTAACTTCTTAAAAAAACCTGAATACACATCTTGTTGGCGATGATGGATCTATGATGATGGATCTATCTCAAGGACATTTCAAGTATCAACAAGTTGATTTTAATAGCGTACCAACAGAGGTCTGGAAAGTAGGAAAAACATTTTTAATTCATTGTTCCAGTAGTATGTTTTGGGAAATGATTGTCAGTAATGTAACATGTATGAAAATTGAATATATCAGGCTCAAACATGCAAANGAAATGATTGTCAGTAATGTAACATGTATGAAAATTGAATATATCAGGCTCAAACATGCAAAATGGATGGTGGTCCTTTAATTTGATCTGTTATTGATCAAATTAAAGGACCAAAGGATCAAATTAAAGAGCACAATGCGATTATTTAATTTCTTTCATTAATTACTAAGAAGAAGTGTAATTTTGCAGTTATGTAATTTGTTTTACTAGTTATGTTCCATATTCCGTCTCATTTCTAGAAAATTCTTGAAGCAGGTTGCATCAGCTACAGCTACTTGTTTTCAGAAAACAACTTTTTTGCATCATTAGTTAAAAATGTCGTTGTAAGGGAGATGTTTACAGTGCATCACACACACACACACACACACACACACACACACACACACACACACACACACACNACACACACACACACACACAAGACATTCTCCGCATACAGCACTCACTGTTTACAAGGCTGCTGCTGTAACAGTCGCTGCATTTCCTCCGTCGTCCTTTGAAAAGGACAAACGCATTAGCAGCATCGCCGCCTCGTCTGTTGTGACAGTGAAAACATATTTTTTGGCACAAATAACATTCAGTGAGCGGTGAGCCTGTCTGCGGGCTTTTTATAACCCAAACATGCGAAGAAAAGACGCATTGTCTCGTTGAAAAGGTGTGAGGCAGCCGGCGCGTCAGGTTGCCAAGCAACCACATCACATACAGCGGGTTACCGCGCAGCCGGTGGATCTTATTTTGTCCTTTTCTTCATAATCTCACAAGCACATTTGTAGAAAGAGAGGAACCAGTAACATACACAAAGATGGAGACACACACACATTTACAGAATTGCAAGAAAGCTTGTCTCCAAGCAACAAGTGTTCATGCTTTTACCTTATATACTGCTAAAAATAGCATGAAAGATGGAGAAGAAAGTACAAGACTCAATGTTTTTAATCTCCCAGAAAAAAAGGAAGGAGTCCCTTCTGTAGATTTACATTTAAGTTTTGTATTTTTTTTCCTCTAAAGCTGGATTTACACTACCACGCACGTGACCTGATTCCGATCTTTTGCTCACGTGACACGTATCGGATACGCTTCCT